>CABFOQ010032620.1:8486-25420 GCA_900660455.1 Gephyroberyx darwinii
GTGTGTGTGTGTGTGTGTGTGTGTGTGGGAGGTGGGGGGGGGCTGACCTGCCGTGTCATCCAGGTCCTGGTCAAGGTGTGTGTTGTGAACTGGGCATGGCCTCTGGTGCCGGGCCTCCTCCCTCAGGTCCGGTATGCTGCCCGGTAAATCGTCCAGCGTCGACACAGCCACCGGGGCATGGCCAACCCGCGAGGACGCCACAGGGTCCTCAGGGCATGCAGACCCGTTAGTAGTCTCCCAGGCGCCTGAACAAAATTCAACATGGGGGACACAGTGGTGTATGTGGTGTCAAACAGTGAGAAAAGTTTGACATACATGCAGACAAACAGATAGAGAAATGGTTGAAGGTTGGAAGGAGGAAGATTTTTAGACCTGAATTATCAGAAAGCCAAACAGATGTTTTGAGATGGAAGTGACACCTTAACATGAAATCTTGAAAACAGGGTGCGGCAGGAGGACTGAGAGCCTGCAGGTAACTCAAACATCTGGAGGGAAGATGGTGGAGTTTGCAGCAACGGGATGCTGGCATAATGCTGGTCAAACACACACATGCAAACACATACATGGAAAAAACACACATAGAGGTATTTTGCTGACAGTGTCCTCGTCTTTTGCCTCCTGCTGGGTGAGAGTGTCCAACTGTCCCTACTGTCAGTGGTTTTAGAGATCAATTTATGCATATGCGTGTCTATGAGTGTGTTGTGTGTGTGTGTGTGTGTGTGCATGTCTGCGTGTGTGTCTAAGAGTCTGGTCCCAGTGGACCCGGCTGGACCTCAGCTCCAGGGCTCCAGTCCAGACCCTGACAGGAACAGCGTGCTATGTTTGTACTGATAAACTGACTGCTCTGCTGCCTCGCCATGGACCCAGCCAAGCAGCTGAAATATTTAAACCTCTTCTATCTTCGCCTGTCTGCCCACAACACATTTCCATCAGGTGGAAAGAATAACTTAGACACATGCTAGGGCCCATATTCTGCATTAGCATTGCCTCAGTTATCTTATTGGTGCAGAAACACATACAAGGACATTGTTACTGCAATAATGATGAATACAAGTCAACATCAGTGTGTGTGTGTGTGTGTGTGTGTGTGTGTGTGTGTGTGTGTGTGTGTGTATTACACTCACGTTGCTTGCCTGCAGGGGCCACAGAATGATGTCTCCCTACTTTCTTTCCCAGGAAGGTCAGCGACAAGGATACATTCTCAGCTCCAGGAGAATTCACATACATCATGTATATGACTCTGTGTATGGGTGGCTGTGACTGGTGTTGTTGTGTATGGTTTTTTATATTTGGGCATATGCAATTGGCCTCCTCCAAAAGCTGCAGAGAAAAGAAGAACTCTAATTCATTTGAAAACCACAAAGTTCCTATGTAAAAGAAATTCTTAATACCCCAACATTATTGCAATTATTATTATTTCTCTGCATTTCAATTGTGAGCATTTTTCATTTTGTGCAATTGAACATAGCATTAGCTACTGAGCTCTAGTTCAACCCTCAAATAATTTGCAGATGTCAAAAAAGCCCACACAGCAGATTCACTCAGGGAATGAGATCATTATGTTAGCTACTGCAAGTTGCAAGCTGCTCTACAGAAGAGTGTGTGTCTAAAATCATCTTTAATATTGGAATGTGAGACAGTAACCATCAAAGAGAATATAAGAGTAAATCTTATGTAATGAGATGACACTCTGCCAGACAGCTGGCACTGAGCCAGTTCTTCTACCTAATCACTCAAATTAATCAGTGAACACTATTATTTGATTTCTGAGTTCATTGAAGACTTGTAGTTGCAAGTTGCACAGATGCCAAAACTAGCTACATTGCCATGAAACTGCCCTGTGAAATCCTCTGTAAATATCCATTTAAAGTCATCAGAAAAAAACACTCACCTAAAAACACAGTAAAAAAAAAGATGATGAATGATGAGAAAGAAAAACAGAAAAAAATCAAATCCAACAAAGGCTTGATTAGAAACGAGTACCTGGTATCAGAGCAGATCAGATCCTCAGTGTGATTCAAGCGCAGTTTACCTGCTGCTATCCTGACCAGGTGTTGAGGACCAAGAGAGGAGGATGCTGTTGAGCGCATCGGCCCTGTTCTCTGAGGGGAACCAAACTCTCAACAGTCTTTAAATATTAAACCTGGAGAGATGGAGTTTCACCAGGTACTGGCTTAAACCCCACAGAGCCTGATGGTAAAAAGATGCCCTAAACAGTCCTCAGGTTTCCCGTGTGTAAGATAGAGATTGTAACTGGATGCTAACTGGCCCATAGACACACAGACACACACACATCTCTATTTGTTTTTCCTGGAGACCCCACTCCATTGAGGAATTGTTAGGGTCATCTAATACAAGTGGGCTAATCTGGGTGGGGGGTGAGGCTGAAACAGGTCACCTGTATCCAGATAAACTGTACCGAACAGGCTGTGCTGAGATATTTGAACTCTGGGTAAAGTAACTGTTTCTGTAGGGGCGTTGGAAAGAAGGGGATGAAACACAAAACCAAATGTTTAGCTGTTGTCGCTGTTGTAGTTGTTGATGATGATGATGATGATGATGATGGCGATGATGATGATGGCGATTATGATGCCATCTGCTTTAATTCATGCTTATAGATTTGTGTCTTTATCAATTCCCATTAGACTCATTTTAGGGGGGGAAGACTACACACAGCTTTAATGGAGTGCCTTAATGTGAAAATAATTTGCACACAGAAAAGCCCACAAGTCTGTTGTGCAGCTGTCAGAACAAACAGCATCCAGCTGAGCAACAGCCACTTGTTATCGATAAGAGGAATCAATAGTACAGGAGCTTATCGAGTCCGAGGAATCGGGCAATTTGGAACCGGGGATAAATTGGAACCGGTCCTCGATACCCAGTCCTATTTGTAACATTTGTACTGCAGCTAAAGCATCTGTTTTACACACCAGGCTTCATCAGAGGAAAGTAACCACTTTTGCCCCTCTTTCCTCTTTCAAAATGCAAACACTGCTTAAGCATATGCCGCAGATTTAGGGGGGATAAACAGATGTGTCACTTTGAGAAATCAACAACATAGAGTGAGAAGCACGGGCATAGGGGAGGATATGCCACAGAGTTTAGAAAAGAAATACAGGAGTGCCACTAAAAATATATACACATCCAATGAGAGAGACATGAAAAGGATTGCACAGACATTGGGTTGTCCCACCAGACGTACATGACACGAGCTATCATGGACCTCATCAAGTTTGATGATAGAGTAACTACAATTGGAATGATACAATTTTCCCATGAAACATGTTATTAGCTTGGCTCCAATCTCAGCTGTATGAAAGCATTATGTTCTGTTGAGGCAGGTAGCCAGTCGGGCCCTAGCTGTGTTGTCATGACAACAGGTCACACCTGAGGGAAACTCATTACCTCACCATCTAAAGGAGAGTCCTTTGAGGAATTGTCTAGTGGTTGTTAGGGTGGTCTTCCCCCAGTCTTTCTGTCTCACTCTCGGTCTCATGCAGGCATGTAGGTATGGTAATGCAAGGCTGGAGCATAGCATAGATCAGGGGTTCCCAAATGTTTTCACGTCAAGCCTCCACAAATAGATTCTCATTATAACAGCAGGGATGTCTCGGATCCAAAGAGACATTCCTGTTTTGTTCCTTGACTGTCCTATCTTCAAACTAAATAAACAACAGTAAAAGTTAAACTGTTCCTCGTGCTGCAGAGCCCCTGGATTCCTGGGGGTCCACGGACACCACCCTAGGAGCCACTGGCATACAGGATAAGACCTGTATATCTGTGTACATGGAGAGATAGATCTACACTCCACAGATGCTTTATCAATATATTATATAAGAGCTGGTTTGCTAATAGTAAACACATCAATAGACCTACAACCACAGGTCACAAATATTGAGTGACAGAGTAATGCTTGTTCTGGAGGTGTTCAGTTTTCAGGCGTCATCACACAGATGGCAAATACTCTTTTAGCACTTGTGAACTAAATGAACTAAACTATTCCTATAATACATTTTATAAGGACTATACTGTGCTATATGCACATATTACAGCAAAACTTTAAAATATCATACAGTTATTAGTCAAAAATTATGCCAGTTACTTATAGTAATGCCATAGGATAGTGAAAAAAATGACTTATGACTTGTGATAGGGTACTGTAAGTTCACTACTAAGTACTATTGACATCATCTGAGTCAGATTGATTAGTCACTATCAACTTACTACTGAGTAACACGACACACTTTAAGTCCTTATAGTAGTATTATAAGAATAATAAAGAGTGATTCCTTCCTAATGATTCCTAATACAAGTAAATCCAACGTGGCTTTTTATGTTAGATTGTTGAGTGAACCTGGATCAACATCTGTTTTCAAGTGAGCAGAAGTTCACGCCTGTTCAAGCTTTTATCAGCTGGGAAGAAAAAGAAAAAAACGCTGTTCTAAGTATTTACGGCTTTGCGTCTTGGATGTGGTCTTCCCTGCGCTCTGGCAGGCGGCGGGTCTGTCCAATGGCAGCCGTGCAGGCAGCATGGGCTGGGCTCTGTCACTAGGTGGGGTTTATCACGGGTATAAATATATTGTTTCTGTCGGTACAACGCCCCTGGAACCTCAGTAAGAAAAAATCTCCTCCCTTAAATCCAGACGGTAAGTCATTTTCCTTCAATAAAGATCACAAATCCGTTCAGTTTAAGAGTTTAGATTTGGTGTGAGTTTGATACTTTTGTAGAAGTTGAAAAGTTTGAAGTTTTAGTTTTTGTTACACCAAGATGTAGATGTAACCTGGGTGGGTGTGGTTGCAAGAACAGCGACGATCCTTGTATATTTTGCACGTTTGATGTGAAGTGGTGAGCGTGGTTCAACTATGGAGCGGAGTAGACTCTTGAACGTGAATGTTATCTAATACACATCAAGTTAAGAGTCTAACTATAATCTAGCCGACATATCCGTGTCAGAGTTGAGCGTAGGTGTGGCTAGGAGGACTGCACACGTTTGTCGCTATGGAAAACCACCCTACATAAACCTACAGTAAATACACATAGGGCAATGCTATCCGGGACTAGGATAGGGGAACAGCCTAGCGGCTTCCTTCAGCTTTCCTTCTGTTGACATGATCAATAGAAAAGTCATGAGTCATATTCTCCAGTTCAATTTCTGTGTTAGGATCCCTCTCACTTCCTCACCACAGCCTACATACACTTTTCTACTTTCTACATTGTGTCTGTCCTCCCTGTAGAGAGAATCTAACAAGAGATTGCTCTTCTGGTTTGTAGCATTGGCGCCAGCAGTGTGAACATATTCTATTTTATTCTATTCTATTCTATTCTATTCTATTCTATTCTATTCTATTCTATTCTGTTCTATTCTATTCTAACGTTTTGCCCTCTCCCTGCAGACAGACTCCAGCAGCTCCACCATGTCTTTCATCCAGGCATTTCTGCAGCAGACAGTCTATCTGGGCCTGCCTGATGAATCTGTACGTAATTCTGTGGTTCTGTTCCAGTTACTAGGCCCAGCCCACCCCTTTTTTTTTTTCTCTTCCTGTGGTATGCTGGGGTGGAAAAATTTACCAGGCAGAGTTCAGCACAAGGGAGGCAGAGAAGGGTAGTTGAGAGTGAGGAAGAGAAATGAATGAGTGGGAAGTTTTAAGGTGTGGAAGGAAGGGAGGAAGGGAGGAAGGAAGGAAGAAAGGGGGCAGAGCAGAGAGATAATGTGAGAGTACATAGATTGAAAGGGATTGGATGCTAGACTTCATGAGAGAAACTGAGAAAGATGACCAAAACTGAGAAAGATGACCATACTAAGTCTTGTGAGTGTGTGACTCAGAAGCAGGAATTCGAGCCCCTCCCTTCATAAACTCTGCAAACAGAACAAAACGCTACTTCTCCTTTCCCTTAGTTTCTTAAAGTGAACTCCACTGATAACCTTGTGTAGGCTTATCCTGCATGGCTTCACTCTGTTCTCTGTATTTGTGAATTCACTGAAAGCTTATAGTTGCTGTTGTATCCCTCAGCTCCTGGCCAACGAGGGAACCGTGACTGCAGCACCCCATTTCAGCCCCAGTGGAGATGCAGGAGTCTTGGATAAGGCCATCAAGGCAAAAGGTGAGGTTTAGGCACGCACACACACACACATAGGGAATGAGAGCGCGAGAGAATGTGAGCGTGTGCGAACACGTCTGGTCTTTGCAGGGTATTCTCTGTGTGAGAGTGAAGAGCTGCACTAAATTCTAACAGCATGAATGCCCTCTGCTGGCCAACAAATGCCAAATGGGCTTCCAGTATATTGTGGGTGACAAACATGGTGATAGATGAGACTCTTTTTATCAAACTTGAAGAATAGAAGTTACAATGAGACACTATCTAATAACCATAATTTCTGTGTGTTTTATAGGCGTGGATGAGAACACCATCATCGAAGTTCTGGTGAAGAGGAGCAACGAGCAGAGACAGCAGATTAAACAGGCCTACCAACAGGCCAGCGGCAAGGTGATGACACACACACACACACAGTCACACAAAGACAATGTTCATAACACAGTAGAAAGAAGGTAGACAAATATTAGATTTTGTTAATGAAGCACACACACACGCACACACACACACAGTCTCACATAAAGTGATGCATAATCTAAGTCTGAAATCAAAGTTTTGGCATTGTCATCATCTGTTATTGTTACTGAGTAATAATATCCACCCACTTCCACATATTCATTCCTGATGTTTTCTTAAGGGAGGGAAAAGGTGTGTTTTGTTTGTATTAGGCCAATGAAGAATAACAGTGATCACAGTCTCTCTCCATCCCTGTCTCAGGGTCTGGGTACAGAAGAGGACACCCTGATAGAGATCATGGCCTCTCGAACCAACAAGCAGATCCTAGATATTAAGCAAGCCTACAAGGAAGGTATGTGCCAACAACTTTTAAGCAACAACATGAGCTTGGAAATAAAGGTGGTACAGCTACAACATGTTACAGAAAAGCATATTTTGTTTAGTGTATCTATTGATACAGAACGGTGTCATTGCCAATGACATGGTTGTAATTTCTATGTCCAGAATACAAGAAGGAGCTGGAGGCTGACATCAAGTCTGATACAAGTGGAGACTTTGAGAAAGCCCTCCTTGCACTCTGCAAGGTACGTGTGCATCCATACCGTGCTTAAGCACAATCACTCAACACACACACTTAGTATAAGTATACATAATATACTTAGGTTGCATCTCATAAATGAATAAGCAAAAGCCCCTCCTTGATAAAATGCAAAATGAGCAATAGAATTTGTCTCAATTTTAAGGCAGACTGTTGGGTCAATAAATCTAATATCTAACTTTCTTTTGTGAGTAACATCTCAGTGGTTATTCACCAAGAGACCATTGTTTACTTGGCAGTATTTTCCATATATTTTTCCTTCTCCTTTAGTTTGAATGTGCAAAGGAATGTAGGAACCGCACGCAGCAATCAAAGACTGTAAAGCCAAGCATAACTTACCAGTACAAACAACTGCAAATAACTGTAAATGAGAATTGCTCTGAAGTATGAAGATTAGCAGGAGCAATGACATGACGGGAGCACAGGAAACCGTTAAAATAAGGGAGGATCCCAGGAAATGAGAGTGAGTGTGGACCAGTATGGTGGCCAGGGAAGCAGCTTTGCAGCTGGGACGGCACTGCTCCAGTTAAAAATAGTCAGGGAAGTCCTGCTATGTAGAATAGGGTAACAAGTATTCTATACACGCCTCAAAGTCCCCAAAACTTTTAGCACTATTTTTGTCTGGCCCTGTTCACAATAACGTGCTGCCAAAGACAATCCCAAAAGTGTTTTAGTGTTGACAGCAGGCCCCGCGGTGACATGGCAGATTGAACGACAGGCAGTGTGCTGCTTGGACTGTCCCACCCCCCTCCTCTCTGTGCTGTGCCTTTCCAGTCACTCTACTGTGTCCACTAAATGAGGAATACCATAATATATTTACCCAATACAATCATTTTTCACACTCTGAAAGTGAATGCCAATATACTTCACTTATACTTTACTATACTGGAATACTGCACCCGGCTTGGTTTGTTTCAGCACTGTGAATTTCTCGTCTGTTTTTGTGTCTCACAGGCCAGCAGGACTGATGGAGTGAGTGATCAGCTGGTAGACAGTGATGCCAGGGCTCTGTATGAGGCGGGGGAGCGGAGGAAGGGCACAGACTGCTCTGTCTTCATAGACATCCTCACCACCAGGAGTGCTCCTCATCTCCGCAAAGGTCAGCTGGCTTTCCTTCCTTTTTAAATGGCATCTGTCTTTGTATAGCTCTGTCAAAAATCTAATGCTCTCCCACCCCTCTCTCTCTCCCTTTAGTGTTTGACAGGTACTCCAAGTACAGTAAAGTGGACGTGGCCAAAGCCATTGACCTGGAGTTGAAGGGAGACATTGAGAATTGTCTCACAGCAGTAGGTAAGAGCACAAATGTCCACTCTAACTTCACCAATTGCCTAAATATCCATTAATTGATTCACACACAGACCTAGTGTAAATTTAAAGCACTTTTTTCTAAACCGCAGTGAAGTGCATGGGAAGCAAGCCTGCATATTTTGCTGAGAAACTCAACCTGGCTATGAAGGTACAGTGTGTATACTCACACAAAAATAGTAAAAGGCATGAAAGGCAACTGCACGATACTGTGCCTGTTGTCCAAGGCCACCCTGTCTGACTCTCTGCCACCCCTCAGGGTAAAGGAACCCGGACCAAAATCCTGACCCGCATCATGGTGAGCCGCTCTGAGGTGGACATGAAACGGATCAAAGAGGAGTACAAGAAGACGTATGGCAAAACACTCTACCAGGACATTCTGGTGAGTAAACATTTGTGACCTGAATGAGCCTATAGTAACCTGCATGTCACAATTGTTGAGTTTTCTATTGGGGTGCATATAATGTACAAACGGAGGAATCTGGAACCCCTCTTTTTGGTTCAAGAAAGAGGCAATGGGGAAGAGATTAAAGATTTGCACACTGTTTTCTCCCCTTCAGGATGACACTAAAGGAGACTATGAGAAGATACTGCTGGCTCTGTGTGGGGGTGAGAACTAATAGCCAACTGGGATCAAGACTCTTACAACTGAAGATACACCACCCTGCCCAACTATGGAAAATGTCCCCTATAACCTCCTCACACATAGACCATTGTGCCATATACTCTCTTGTGGACAACTGCCAAGACAATGTACTCTTCATTGCTGTCATGACATTAAACAGCTATTAGCAGCAATGGGCAGAGATCAACATGGAAAACAGCAATGCTTCAGTTCACTTTCCAAATTAACTCTGCTATCCCTGTGCCATCCAATACTTGATCTAGGCAGAGATCAGAGAGCAGTTTGCCAGTAGACCTATGCTCTGAAATAGGCTCTGTCTACATGTAAGAAAGCGATTGGGCTCTTACTTGCACCTATTAGATACCCATGATCACGCCATGTACCAAATATAAATATATTCAGTGGCCGCAGTACTCTGGAAGGATATGGGACATTCTGCTAATAAAAGCTTTTATGAATGAAGGCCTATGAGTCTCTGCTCTTTTAACCTCATAGTTGACACAACGTATGATACATGGATTCACATACATGTAGGGTCCAAACGTCTGAGTCCACTACCAAGAACAGTTTTCATCAAAAACGAATACAAACTTTTAGTCAAATGATGTTCTCAAACAAGATTACATCATTTTTCACTAATAAAAGTTGTATGTGGTATGTCCACCGTTTGCCTTAATCACAGCTTGCACTCTGTCTGGCATCGATTCAGCAAGTTTTTACAGAATTTGACAATCCACATTATTGCAGCACTCCTTTAGAGCATCCCAGACAGCGTCTTTTGATGTTACAGTACGTTTCGCCTTTTCTCTTTCGAAATGTTTCCAAAGATGTTCAATGGGGTTGACGTCTGGTGACTGTAGAGGGAAAGCCATGCAAGTCAGCACTCCTTGCTCTTCCTTGGACTTCAAATAGGCCTGGCAAAGCTTCGATGCATCTTTAGGGGTCGTCCTCCTGGGAGTGGTACTTTTCTTTGATCAAAGTGTAGTTGATCCACTGCAAGTCACTAACTCCGGAATAGTCGAAACATCCCCACACCTGAATATTTCCACCACCATGTTTGTTCTCCTCCTCTATGTTTGCAACCGCATAGTTCAAATGAATGAATTAATCTGTAAACAAGTCTTCAGCAGTGACATTTTGGTATTGTTTGGCCCATGCTAAACGTTTAGACTTGTTTTGTCTTCGAAGAAGTGATTTGGAAACTGCTACTCTCCCATGAAGGCCACAGTTTTGCATCGTGTATTACATTAAGAGGCCCATAATAATTTAGCCAATATCTGGTATTAGTTGTTAAAAGACCAAAATAATCCACAGACCTCGACCTCGTACGAGGGAGCGAAAGCCGCATTGCACACCGAGCTCCACCTGGCTCTGGGGTGCATCGCCAGCTTTTGTAGCGGATCACCTGGAGCATCGGCGGGGCCCGGTATAGCGGCACAACCGGGGGGAGCAAGAAGGCTGCTTCCGGACCCTGCAGGCTGGCTCTGGTGTGACGCGTGCCTTGTCTCGGTCTTTGCCACTATCCGCTGGGACCACCCACAAAAAACAAAAACCGCCCAAAAACTCCCATGGACATGTGTGACTCGCGTCGCTGGGACAAAATGATCCCTCAACCAGTGCATTCATTTATAACCTTTTGCACCGTCTGTCAATCACACCATTGTCAATCTTCTCACAGATACATACCGGGACCAAACCAATATCGCCAAACATGAACACACCTGTCAAATCTTGGCTGCTCTTTTCATGGGTCTATAGTAAATTTCCACATAATCAGCAATTCATCCGCACGCCACACCGTGCATGGCACTCCACAAGCTGTGCATAAAATGCCAACGAACAGAAAACCACGTCCAAATAACTGAATAAACATACTGACATCTTGATCCAGAGCTACCTGTAGCATAAACATGAGAGTGTTGAGAGAAATTGGGCCGAGATAATAAAATGGGGTTAGAAAAAAATGGCCAATCTGTTCAATTCCATTGTAGAGGTTGGATTAAATTGTTTCCAACATGAAATGTCAAGTGAAAAAAAACAGTAAAATAAAACTGTGGAACTTATTACTCAACTATTTGAAGTTGGGCAGGATTGAATATTTTACAGTGCGTTTGTCCCTCCTCCCGTTCCACTCTAATGCCAGACTCACAAACTCGCAACCGAAAAATAAATGAAATAAATACATACAACAAATTGATGTATTAATAATTCATGATGAATTAAATTAGTGTAAATTGTGACTCCAGGTCCAGTGACCTTGTGTGACTTCCGTGTCCCGAACAAGATGATCACTGTCAGTCTCCTTCCCCCAAGACTAACCCTAATCACATAGGCTACTCACTCCCGACTGGGCACATGACAGTCTATGGTCCTGATGCACAGACTGGACCGATCCATTTTACGCACCACAGACAAGAGCTTTTCTCTGAAGCAGACAAAGATTAAAATAATAAACACTCACACAGTCTACCAATGCATTAATTCAGAACCTTTGGCACCGTCTATCAATCACACCATTGTCAATCTTCTCATATGCCCAGAAATCTTTAGATTTTCACCGGACAATTGCACCATTTTCAAGTTATGTCAGAGTAAAATTAATATAAGATGTGAGACACTGTGCTCTACCAAAAGGTTCCGGTCAGGTGCATAGGCTGGCTTTCACAACATGAAATCAAAATAAACAAAATGGGGGCAATTTGAGTTCTCATTCAACTTCGTTATTATTATTTTATTTTATTTTTTCAGCAGCAGGAATAAAACCCTAAGAAAAAACAAGAGCCTTGACGTTGATGAAGCAGTCATATGTTAGATTGTATGTTGCCAATGCTTTGTTCAATTTTGAAAATTGACCAACCCTGGTCAAGGGCTCCTTTTGAACTGTGACAAACTGTTAACTGTGTGTCTTATCGGTCTATCTGATACTCCCCTCTTCTTCACCTCTCCAGTAGCTCTTTTGGTGTCTCATCTGTCAAGATTCAAGATATTTTATTACTTTTGTTTTTTTGAGATCCGGGGCTATAGCCTCGGGCGCGGACGCAGAAGGCTATACAACCTGGGTTGCCAGGTTGGGTAACAATAAAATATTTTATTAAACAGCGTCATATCGGGGCATTCATGAAGAAAATTGGATAAAGGAAGCAGACAGCACAGACTAATAAGCAGAAGCAAACCTTACTCATCTGATTTGCCATCGACACAAGGTAGATTTCAATTGTAGAACCTGGAAACCCTACATAGACTACAACTGTATGCAAGCGGAGAACCGTCGGTTAACTAGGGATGTGAAGTGCAGAACGAGGTTTTCACAAGCACCGAGACAACTGAAACGCTCGAAACATCTACTCGACAGTGACATCTGCTGGCAGCCTCAGTCATAGCAGCTATTGGGAGTCTTGTAATAAATAGATGGCTCTTTATTGTTACCGAGGGGAAATTGCAGTTATGCAGCAGTACAGAACAAGAGAGAGGCACACGTCACTATACAAAGGCACAAATCACTATACTAAATCTATTCAGTTTTTATGAGTATGCTGCTGTGGCTGAGCGGTAAGATACCCGTCTAAGTCATGATGTATAAGGCATTGAAATTGGGTCTTTCCTTTTTTTTCCCCTCCTTTCCTTTTTTACTCGTTTTGTACTTCATTTCTTCATTTCATTGACTCTGTTATCATGGAGTGACCACAGGTCGTCATCAATGGGAGCCATTGTTGATTCTCCCTGTAAATAAATAAATAAACCATATCAATCAAAAATTCTGTAGCATTTTTACATATTATCAAAGTGCTATAACATAAAATAATATATGAGAATAAACCTGTGATGATGTTGGTCAATCTTGTGCCTGACAGCTGGTGCTAGGTGTGGGAGCTTGTGTTAGTGGTGTGGGAGCTGGTGTTGGTGGTGTCCTCATCAACCTTGCGCACTCTGCCGTACGTCACTGCATCCTTTGCTTTGTCTGGGTTCTCAAATATCACGTTTTACCACAGCCTTCAAGCCCCTTTGCAATTTTGCCCCCAAACCTGCTGCCATGGATATTAGAAAGTTTCACTGCTAATTTATGCTGAATCATCCTTACCTGTATTTTAATTGCTGTTGGACCAATAAGCTAAATAGATCCCAAACTAAACAAAACCAACCTTGGAGGCTGACACATTGCTCTCAGCAGATAACTCCACAGTAGCATTGTTGAAGGGGGCAAGGATGGAGAGAGACTGGCAGATGGTTTCATTTTCCTCACTTGACATTGAGGTAATATCTGTCCTCAGACTGGACAGCGCTGCTCCAACTGGCTCCCTCTGATCAAAGAGACGCTGGAACATAGAAAATGTGCTGTTCCACCTTGTATCTGCTTCAGCTGTGGCCTGTCCATTTGTTGTTGGACATCTGCCAGCCTCTCCTTTACTGTCATGCTTGATTTGAAGAGGCCAACAATCCTCCTTGCCTTTGCCTCCTTCCTTGCCATCTCAGGAGTCTCATCAAGGGCCTTTTTCACTACCAGGTTGAGTGTGTGTGCAAAACACGACAGGTGGCTTATTTTCATAAGCGTTGCACAGAGAACCATATTGGAGGCATTGTCTCACTTTGTCTCACCTCACTTTTCCTTGCAGCTCCCAGTGTGCTATGAGCAATTCCTTTGCCAGTCTCATGTGCTCTGCTGTGTGTGTCCTGTGAACTTTGTAACACTAAACAGTCTTGAACAAAGCTGATTTTCTTTAAGAAAATGGCGTGCATCTCTCATCTCAGCCTTCACCTTCTCCTTGGTTGTGTGGTACTTATCCTCCACCATGAGCTTAAGAACAGTAGGCCTCTCAGCAGCCTAGTAGTAAGAGCGGTAGCAGCACCCTCTGCGTTGGATGCAGGTTGGTTTGCCAGATTTGGGTGCCTGGAGCGCAGATGCCTCAACACTGAAGACATATTATTACAGTACGCCAAACACTGCACCTTGTTAGGGGAGACCAGATCAAAGTGCTCCCATGCCAAGGACCTATCCTCCATGACTAACTACTAGTAACTAGGTAAACTATAAACAATCTAGGAATAAACTAAGTGGGCTAACTATAAACTATATATATATATATATATTTTTTTTTTTTTTTTTTTTTTTTTTTACACACACACACACACACACACACACACACACAACTAACAAAAAAGATAAACTATCACACACAATCTCACACTATCTCACACTATCTTACACTATCCCAGTAATCTCACAAGGTCTCACCCAATGGCATTCATTCAAAGTTTTTGAATTTCCCAGCTCGTTTTATAAAGTCACGTGGTGTTTCGAAACAGTGCGTCACGTGACCGTAAGTGTTTTGAACCGTATCTCGGGACGTCGTTCCGACGCAATGAGTGTCGAAAAGATCGAGACAGTATCGAGTGTGAGTACCGGAGTAGGGTCCAGCTGCAGCCCCGGAGAGATACTATTGGAGTACCGAGCAGCCCATCCCTACGTTTAACCAGCGTTACGCTAACCAATTCTCCCCTTTCAGTATGTGTCAAGATTTATCTTATCTGGAGTTGTTTTAGGGACTTCAACATAGACCCAAATAATACTAATAACAAGTTATAAAATGCCATTCGTAAGCTATCCTTTGATTAATTTCAGCTTGACAGTAACATAGCTAGCTAACGTTAGCCAGCCGGCTAATTTGACAGCTATGCTTTTAATAGCTGTCTGTAAAAGGCCAACGATGCAATGTCATGCTTGTGTTTTGAAAAATATAAAATAACGAAAACGTGTGGTCGCCCACCAAACCGCACTACATCTTTCTACGCATAAAATCGTTTGGCTTTTGAGTGGTTGAGAACTTAACAGTTAGCTAGCTAACTTATGTAGCTACTCACTTGATCACTTAACCAGCCGTGAGGTGGTGTCACTGACAACTTAGCTGGTTAGTGGAGTACAGCAGCAGTAGAGCTGTGTAGTACATTGAAATTACGTACGTTAGATTTTAAATTGAACATCAATAAGCCTGAACCCTACAGTATCTCTATTCTTCTCATTTCAGGTCAAGCAGTTCATCCAGGACAACCAGTTTAACCAGTCCATTTGACTTGCTCTCCCATAACCAGAATAATCCCAATGACCTGACCAATGGACCACGGCAGTCTGCTCTTTCAGTGGGTCACTTCTGCGGTAGATCATGAATGACAAACTAGTCTTCCTGGGCTTGCTGTACTTTGTCCAGGGCATCCCCTATGGTCTCCAGTCCTCCCTGCTCCCTGTCTACCTGCGCGGAGCTGGACACTCCCTCACCCGCATCGGCTTCACCAAGGTCCTCTACTTTCCCTGGGTCCTCAAGGTGCTCTGGGCCCCTTTGGTGGACCGGATTGGCACTAAGCGTCGCTGGCTGGTGGCAACTGTGTCGGGGCTGGCACTGACATGCCTCTCCAGTGCTGCCCTGGCCCAAGATGCTCATATCTGGGGTGTAGCCGGGACTCTGTTGGCCATGAACACCCTAGCCTCAGTTCAGGATATTGCTGTAGATGGGGCAGCGGTGAGGTTGCTGAAGGGTCGTGGGGAGTTGGGCCTGGGAAACACAGCCCAGGTGGTGGGATATAAAGCTGGATCAGTGTTCGCCGGAGGTGGGCTGTTGGCCGTGATTGACGTGGCTGGATGGAGCTGGATGTTTATGCTGCTGACCTTTGTGTATGCAGGCGTGGCTCTGTTTGTGTGGGGGGCCCCTGTGCTGGACGATGAGCCTGTGAGGGGCCAGCAAGTGGATGGCGGCCGCAGGGGAGGGCAGGGAGCAGAACCTATGAGGCCATGGGGAGCATGGAGGAAACTGTTGGCAGTGCCCGGCACCCCTTGGACTGTCCTATATGTGCTCACATACAAATTGGGTGAGTCTGATTAATAGGCAAACACATGAATATAGTCTCATTGACATAAAGGATTCAAGATCTAATGTTGAAATGTATGTTTTAACTATTTAGGCCTAATATTAACACTAATCATCTGTTAGTGTGAAGGATATGTGCACAGGAGTTGAAATTACTGTTTTGGACAAGAGCAGATATGTTCATGGACTAGACAAAAAAATCCCTTGACGCTAGGAAAAGCCAGTATTTGTATTGTCTCAACACTATGCTCTTGCTGTCCTGGAATGGTCTCATTTGTAAACTTTTCTCTAGTTGTGTGTAGTCTCAACCTTAGCTCTTGCCTGTTAAATTAAGACGTAGGGCCCATATTTCACCACTAGATGTCTCTGTTGGAGTGTCCATGAAAGCTTTGGTGAGTAATGACTGGAGTCTGCTGTGGTTGAAGGAGTGAAGGAGGTAATCGTCGATAGACATTTATCAAGAAGGTCCTTTATGTAGATGAAAAAAATAAAGGCCTAGCCAAAGTTAAAGCAATTGTTTTTATCGTCACACATATTCCCTTATAGGCCCAGTCAAAATAGTTTACCAGAACATATTATTATTTCAATCATAAATTAAGTTAGTTTACAAAGTTTGTATTTGTGTGAGATATTGTACTTCCTCTCACTATAATTCCAAAGTAGTTGTGGAACCGTATGCGTCTGTGGGAAAGGGAGAGTTGATATGGCCAGAGTTTGGTCTTTGGTAGCAGAAGGGGATTATGTAAGGATTAGAGTGTCTTTGTGTCTATGGCGTTCGGAAACTGAAATGGAAGACGCCGCATCACACTGGTGTGTGTATGTGTTGGTGGGTGGTGGGGATGCATTTGTCTCTTCACATTTGCACAGTCCCTAATTGTGTAAGTGTATGAATGTATGTGCCTTTGTTTTTACTTGAGTGTGTGTGTGTGTGTGTGTGTGTGTGTGTGTGTGTGTGTGTGTGTGTGTGTGTGTGTGTGTGTGTGTGTGTGTGTGTGTGTGTGT
>CABFOQ010032624.1:0-11699 GCA_900660455.1 Gephyroberyx darwinii
CACTATTATTCTGGTGTAATATACAATTATGATACAAATGTTTTCTTCCCTTGCCTAGTAACAAAGGCATATGAAAGAGTTTATCCTTCAGAAAGACAGGTGCACCCCCCAGTTAGAAGGTCTTGACAGGTAGCGTCCTCCAGATGCCCCTCAAAGGCATCAGAGCTCAATAAAGCTTTACATTTTAAGCTGCTTTTTCATACATTTTTATTTTTATTAAACTGAACAGAACAAATCAATGGATTAGTTGAATGAAAATGATGATCAGTTGAAGCTTTACTGGAGGTTACTTCAGGAGGTGTCGTGGTCCTGATTCAACAAAGCATCTGTATATCTGTATATAACATGTATCTGTGTGTGTGTACGTATGTCTGTGAATGTCTGTCAGTATGTAAGTGTATGTGTGTATGCAGTATGTTTGCGTGTGTGTGTGTGTGTGTGTGTGTGTGTGTGTGTGTGTTTACTCTTACCGCGACCACTCTGTGCTCCCAGTCATGTTTGTCATCAGACAGCACCTCTCTGATCTTGGTCAGGTGGTCCTCCATCTCTCTGTTGGAGTGGATCTAGATAGGGGGAGACAGGAGAGGTCATCATTCATCACACCGGGATCAGTTTTTAACGACGCTGCAAACCTTGTAATGACATTTTACATTTTACAAAGCTGACAGGACTCACAACCAAGGGGTTGATATTGATTTGACAAAAACACCAGGAACAGTCGACACCACACCTTGTTCTTTTTTTTAAAAAGTATTTTTCTGGGGCATCACAGTGACTCAGCAGGCTAAAGTACATCCCAATAAGTAAGTAGAAGTAAGTATTAAGTTAAGTAAAATGAAAGTAAAAGTAATAAAGTAATAAAAATGATGGCACCGAGGAGAAGACACGGGCAGCTGTGTCAGCTGTCTTATGACTCGACATTGGCAAGCACTTTTTTGCGGGTCGTCCATTTTTTCCATTTGGTGCAGCAGTTTCTCTGTGTTTCAGTTTATTGGGCTCAACATACCTGGATTGAGGGTGCATCCTCAAAGGCCTTCATAAAATCCTCTTCATCCACAGCACCTGCCGCTGCTTCTTTAGCTGGACAAACAAATGACAAGATATTGAACAGCAGTTCTAGACATTTCTACAGAATGACCTCAGTAACATAAAAAGATAGGGATCATCGTTTTTGTGAAAAGTTGAGAACATGCAGTGAAAATATTATTAGTATTATTTTATTGTTGTTATTATTATTTTTAGTAGTAGTAGTTGTAGTATTAGTAGTAGTCATATTATTATAATATTACATTTTAGTACAAAATAAGCTCTGCAAAATAAGATCTACTTCAGTCACGATAAAAGGAGCACTGGCTTATTGACTGTTGTTAATATGAGTCTTGGTCGGTGGTGCTGAGTGGACCACGTCCTTCACCTGTGGCCTTGGCCGGGGTGGCCGAGCTGGGTCTTCTGACGGAGCTCATTACAGTCCTCCTGCCACTGGGGGGCGCTTTGGAGGAGGAGGAGGAGGACCGGCCTCCATCCACTGAATCCTCATCCTCAAAGTTCTTATCTGAAACACACAAAGAAGAAGAGGGAGGGATTTAGCAAGCCTGTAGTCGGTGCTTTCTTGGTGGCATGTGCAAGTCAAGCTCTTTGTTGATGTAGGCTGTTCACTTCAGGACTTGATGACTGAAGACAACTTTCCGGTAAGGATCAATAAACCATTATTCACTCATCATTCAGAGACACATCGCTCCTCTCAGGGTTTAGAGAGTTCCTCAGTGTTTTTCACAGCATCATCATCCTCCTCTTTAATCCAGCTAGAGCAGGACCTGAGTCATTGTATGACCTCGGCCTCCTTCAGGGAAGAGTGCAACTAAGACAGCCTGTCAGTTTGTGTGCGTGCTTGACCTCCTCCATCCATCCATCCATCCATCTGACTTTAATCCGGATTGACAGCCATGCACAGATACATGGCGTCCTGTCACCTCTCCAACGTGACCGTTCACATGACGGATTAGCCCAGGGCAGATATGACGGTCCTGGATGGTTGCCCTCGGCATAGGCATGGGCACAACGGGACTATTCGCAGTATAGATAATCCAAGTCCATTTGTGAGGACTTGAAGAGAAATAGAAACACATTCATCAAAATGAATGTGTCCCTGGAGGTGAATTTACAATACCCTATTGTACTTGTAACCCTCAGAAAGTAGCCTAGCTCTCCTACCTGGACGCAAAATGTCCTTTCATCGATGGAGCCACAACACATAGACCAGACCAGAAGTCAAACCCTCGAACAATTATCAGGATGGAATAAGACGACAAAGCAACACACACACACACACACAGACCAACTCCCTAAATTCCCCTGTTGCAAAGACTATCATCACCATGACAACGCATGTACCAGAGACAGAAAGACAGAGAGAGAGGAAGAGAGAAATTAAAAAAACATGGGACAATAGAGGAAAAGGCGGAGAAAGGGAGGGAAGACAATAAAATAAAACAGAAATAAGCTCAGCGAGAGACGAGAGAAAAAGATGGAGAAAAAGAGGAAAGAAGGAGGAAAAAGAGGAGCAACACCAAGCCAGGAGAGAAAGAGGAGGGAGTGAGCAAACGTGAGAGGGAGAGATGAAAGGCATCATTCTTACGAGCGCAGATCCTCTTGCACACCAGCTTCCTCAGCATGTCTCTGTTGCACTCTCTAACACGCTCTCTCTCTTTCGCCAGGCACCTCTGTCGACAGGGTGTGTGTTTATGTGTGTGTGTGTGTGTGTGTGTGTGTGACACACTGTGCTCTGACAGAGTGCCAGACTAACCACCCCTTAAGCCTTTCTCTCCCGAGTTCAGCTGTCAGAAGGGTATGCATGTGTGAGCGTATATGTGTGTGTGTGTGTGTCACAGTGCCATCATGATGCAGTTGGCCTGTAGAGACTCTTGTGGCCAAAAGGGGGAGGGGCCTATTGTTGTGAGATCACCTCACATTTCCCATACAACATCAACAACAACAGCAGCAACAATAGCAACTATATTTCATCACTGTCTTAGACTGCAACAACACAATTATTACTGTCTTACACTGCATTAGTAGGTATAGCTCTCCACTATCGTATTTATAGGTTATCATTATTATAAGACTAATAACACTAAGACTAATAATAAGACTAAGAAGAGACTTTAATGGGACTAAGAAATGGATGGACCTCTCATAAAGACATACTTAGAACAATAGGCAGCATATCTCACTCCACATACAGTATAATGCATCTACATTCAGTCAGTATCAGTATAAGCTCACCCTGTCCCTGTCTCTCTTCTCCCTTCGGTGCAACCTACACTGCTAAGGCAGCAGTGGATGTGCCAGTGAAGCATAGGAACACTTTGTGGTTTTCAATACAAACACAATCTGCTGCTTGGCCTCGGTGTCAGACACGAGGCTGGAAAATGATCTCTGCTTCTGGAGTCTCCCTGTTATGGCTGCGAGCTTGATCAAAAGGGATGGAGCATCAGCTAGCACACCAACTGAGAAAAACAGTCCCCGAGGCCAGGCTGTGGCGTCTGAAAGCCTTTCGCTGTCGTTGCTGAGTGTGAGCTTTCTTAACCTCGGTTCGGGGCCCCATATATGAAAAAGGGTTCCCTTGGAAAATTCCTAAACAAACTAAAATGATTTCATTTCAATTTAGATTGTTATTATAGCAATAATACCCAAAAGGGCATTCTGTACTATGATTATGGCTACAACTGTAGTTTTTCCCCAAATAATACATACACATAAGAATAGAAAATGAGAAAGCAATAAAAATCACAAACTAGCTCGTAGCAAAAACACATTTTAGACCAATCAGATCGCTTGGCTACAAGCTACAAGCCCCCCATCACAACGTCACAGCAATGATGATGTACTGAGATTTTCATGCGTTAAAAATGTGGGGGGGGTCACAGGACGTTTTAAAAAGGTTGGGAACCCTTGGCTGAGGGTATTGATCTTTCCATACAGTACAGATAGAACAGTGTACGTTTTAAACCCATAAAAGAAAGTTATTGGGGTGGCAGAGTTTTATGGTTCATCTGGCGCTCTACCTTTCAGGCCTGCTATTGGTTATTTATGAGAACAACCCTATCAGCACAAGAGTGATGATAGTAATATTATTGCAATAGCAAGTCAGTGGAGAAACTACAGGATATGAAAACCCTCTTTAATATTAGCTTCATCCACATAAGGAGCATAAGGAGCCTTGTTTTTACTCCCCATCACAGCACAGCATCACTGGAGTGGACTGTAATGTGACTCCTGTTACCACAAAATACCTCATGTACACTTGGGACTTCCCTAGTTTTCTACATGACACAAATATTTAGTGATGTTTACGGAGAAGGAGAGGGTCTAGACCTAGAAAAGGCTCCAAACCCCCACCTCTAAATGACGGCCATTAGTGGAACACCTTTAGAGAAAGCTTAGCGCCCCGTCACGCATTTAGCAGAGTATTGATTACAGCAGTCAAAGTGGCTGCACGCTCAAACGCTGACACAAATGTCGAGGTGATTTATGTGTGTGTCAGGGGAGCAATTAGCACCACTTGGAACATGTGATGAGTAATTTGACCATGGACACACACACACACACACACACACACACACATATATATATACACAATGCAGACACAGGATGGTCTGCTGCAACCTGAGGCAGGTCATTAATACTGGAGGGGTGGAGGGTGGAGCTAGTGGTGATGGCAGCCAGTCATCCCACAGGTCTCCAGACATCATCACTGCCCAACTCAAAGGATTTAGTCACTGATAACTGGCCCACATGGAGGACGTGTGTGAATTAACAGCTTGTATGATTTTTCCATGAAGATGTAACTGGTGCAGGGTGTGGAGCATGATGGTGATCCCTTTAGGCCAATATACTCCTATACCAACCAAACCTCCTCGTGAAGTTCGGGGTGTCCTATACAACCACACACACAGGATAAATGGATGACGGCATAAAGAAGGACAGGACAGATAAGGGAGATAAAGGGGAGAGAGACAGACTAGAGAGGGGAACAAGTCTGTTCTCCGGGGGGTTGTTAAAAGTCTTTCTGGGAAATGTAGGAAATCACTAACTGAAGAAGACAAGGAAGGTCGAGGGGCAGTGGTACAATAAAAAGGTAAATTACCACAATTCATTGCAAAATAACTCCTGGAATACATTAAGCATCACAGACTGATGATATCTACTGTAACAGTGTAAGTATCTGAGGATGATGGTCGCTATTTTGTGAGAGGAGAGTGTGTGTCATTCACTTTCTCCAGCCAGTCAGGGGATTTGAACCAGCAAGCCCACTTTCCTGACCTCTAGGCTACAGCACCCATACAGGAAACTAAACCCATACTGAATGAATGAGTTTCTAAAGCAAAACAACTGAAGAAATAGACAACCAAACAAAATGCACAAGAATAGGTCATTCAGCTCACAGTGGGCTTAATATGAGGCTGAATTGGTTCCTCTAGGGGGAAAAGATCCAATGACATCTTTTCAGGACACTGCCTTCAGGGCAGCCAAGCAGGGCAGGACTGTGGTCAGATCATTTTGAGAGGAAAACATCTCAAATAAAGAGTCATTATTTATTTTCTCTTAGGACAGAACAGTTTAAAATAGCAGTTTTACAAAAATAAAAAGTCAAATATTTGGTATGACTTGGCCTGGTGAGAGAAATCAAGTGACCCTGAAGCAGTTCAAAACTACATTTGAGTATATTCTTGGTCTGCTTTGGGAAGCAAGGGTGCGCTACCGAATACGTCCACTAGGTGTCAGAGTACACTGCAAACTGCAAAAGACAACACATTTATATACTCAGCTTTCAGCAGTGTTGCTGAAGCAGCATTACCATCAGCACTGTTACCAATAATCCTCCCTGAACCACAGATTTATATAATAATCGCTGTACTCAGCAGAGGGAGAATAAACGCCCAATGGCATGAGGGATTTAGAGAAACTTCTGGAAAGGAAAGTTCCTCGACAGGCTGAGCAAGAGACCTTGTGATGTTCTGAACCGCTCCATCTCTCTTTATCTTCCTCTTCCCCTCTCTCAACTCCTCCCTGCATCTCTCTCCCCCTTCCTGCCTCTGTTCATTTACCTCCTCCTTTCTTTTCTCTACCTCTCTATCCCTTCTTTAATCAACCATGGAGAGACTTATGGGGCTTCCCATGATTCCCTCTCTGCTAGCTCCAGGCCTGATCTGCCACAGATTGTGGTTTAGCCAGAAGCCTGTGGAGTTACATAAGGGACAGATGAACTGGTGATCAGCGTTATGTCATAATAAAGATGTCTTGTTCTGCTGACAAACCAGAGAAGCTGCTGGCACGGCAGAAAACTGACCTTTTTGTCTGCGGGTCACATGGGTCTGTAAATCCCAGCCACAGAGGATTTCACCAGACAAGTATGATTTTTAGAAGCATATAGGAGGTCTCAATGATGGATGATTACCTGCCGAAGTGGCCGGGAGAGAAGACCAACTTAAAACAATAAATAAAATCATCATCTTCCCTCTCTTCCTGATGGATGAACCTCTCTGTCTCTCTCTTCTTTACTTACTTACTTACTGTACTCATTCACTCAATCAGATTCTCTTTCTTGCTTTCTCTCTCCTTGATCTTCTTGAAGCAGCGCTCATACACAAAGGTGAAGTCACACACGCACATGTGCAGTCTCTCTTGCTTCATCTATCTGTCTTTATCCTCTCGCATGAACTCCTATTGCATAGACTAAACCATACAATGTCTTTTCTTCTGAAAACCTGCCTCTACCTCGGTCTAATCCAGAGAGATTTGAGTCTGTGGGATATCTAACAGCTAACTGAGCTCTCACACTCTTGAATATTTCCTTGACAACCAGGTATGGGAGGCGCTTGCTCTGTTCCCCACAGGGACGCTGTGGTTATATACTGTAGGTGATGAAGTTGAGGGTGTAAACAAAAACTGTCACGTTTTGTCATTTATGCCATGTTTTTCCTGACTTTGTACCTGATGACATCACAAGTTTAACTCTTGACTCTAAGGCTTCTGGCTTTTAGGACAGAGCTGTTCATGCTGTTCAGTGTAATGATGTGATGGTTTATTGATTGCTGTGAGGAAAATTGTCAAACAACAAAACACTCCAAAAAGGAAAGTTGTCATTTGCCTTTGATTATTTCTTCCTACTTCTCTGAGAGAAAAGGCTGACTGACTCTCTGAAGTTGAAGTCGCCTGCTCTGAGAAACGTTCTGCTGCTTCAAAGAACCCACTAATTAAAACGCAGCATATCAGCTGGGCTGAAAATGAGACAGCCAGCAAGGCAAGTACATTGTCCACAGGGGTAATGTCTCTGCAGAGCCTCCATACCAGTGAGATGTGTAATATCTCAGTGCCTTTGCTGATTGGCCGGTGTGTTTGCTGAGATACTGGAATGAGGAAAGGAATGGAATGAGGAAAACCAAAAACAAAGACAGGACAGACTGACGAGGTAGCAGAAGGAGTCAGCACTGAGTCAACAATGTCCATACATATGGAGCTGCTAGTGTGCCCACCTTTTTACTAGTAGTAGTACTAGTGTACTACTACTAGTATTGAACAGCATGAACAGCTCTGTCCTAAAAGCCTATGAGAGAACTAGTACTAGTTCTGCTCCATACATAGACAACCTACCTCCAGACAATCTAAGAATGAACAGGAAGTAAACAAAGTGTTAAATAGTCTGAAGCATTGCCACTGGGACACTTACCAATGTACTAAACTCCCCATACAAGTTCTTAGGTGACGCCCTCAGCCGTCCTGTTGTCTGAGACAGATAAGACTATTAACAGGGCCAGAGTCAGCATCCCTTGTATGAGAAATGGGACAACGATCTCCAACAGAGGAAAACAAATACCAGATAACAAAGGCCCTCCTCTCTGGGAGAAATGTTATCACAGCAGACAGGCAGAATAGAAACACACTGTGGTGAGCACAACGAGCTGGCTGTCCCAGTCAGACTTCATTGTGGACTGAAGAAATGAACAGCAGCACAGAAGTGACTTTCTGATTCCCCGGCCAGTGTTATTCGATGTATGCACCTCGTTACGACTCTCCTTTATTAGCCTGGGTCCTGCCCCAATCACTTACTTTTGTTTTCACTTTTGTTTTCACTTTCCTTCGTCCATGAGCCACAAAAACCCCATCAAGCAGGATGCAGGCTCCAGCTTTATACCAGTCTGAACTTAGGCTGGTATAAACATTTTCTCTGCCAACTGCCAACAGGGTCCAAATATTACCTCGGTCTACGTTTCCTTATATTTGGATGTGTTGGACAAGTAGCTGAGTGGTGCTGACTGCAGGGCCTCAGAGCGGCCAATATTGGCAGCTGACCGTTGATGAACTCCTATAGGTGTATGTACCCTTAAAGCTGCACGAGGCAGCTTCACCCAGTGGCGGCTCCAAATGGCAGCAAGAGGTAACTGCTTCAATACCCTGAAACCATGTAACGCATCACCAGTAACTCCACATAACACGCTCATGTTTACCAACCTGGCTGGGCTATGATTGCTTTATACCAAAGGATACTTAAGGGACGAGAAAGGCAAAAGATCTAAGGTTGGGGAGTCCAGCTTTCTCTGGACTCTGCTGTTTAGAGACGCTGAAGTTTCAATTTGTCACTTCCTGTGGGTGAAGAAGTGTCCATACCTGACACCATCTGGACAAACGGGGTGAATCTACAACGTCTCTTCTCTGTTGCAGCCTCACTTTGTGATAGGGTGAGATAATGGGTGTATTTTTAGATATAACTCTTGCCTGGTGCATCTTTAAAAAATGAAATGTGCTTTGAAAAGATGCTTGCCTACCCTACAGCAGAGGCGCTGAGACAGCTTTGTCTGTAGCAGCAATATCAATATTTCAACTGCAGAACAAAGCAGTATGTTATTGACAGACTTATCATAATGTTGTTATCTCCCAATGCGGCTCACTGGCTGTGTGATTGGCTGTGATACCTGTGTCAAACAAGATGGCCATGAGGTGATATTACACTATATTATGATTGGACAGTATGTAGACTAACACCTAGAAGTACAAATTTCATTTTTTAACCACATTGATCATTTCCATGCCATTAGTGCTGCTCGCAGGCAACTGTGTGAATCGAATGGCACATAGGCAGCCTCTTTATAGCACTGTCTCTGGGCCTCATTCATTTCTGATGGGTAAGGAGGCAATATAGAGGCAACGAACCCAGACACACAGAGAGAGAAAAACAAGAGTGGGAATGAAAGGGAGTTTATTGGCCACGCTTCTCTCCTCCAGCACTCTAGGAAAGGGAAAGATGGACAGAAAAGACAGCAAGGCAAGCAGACAGACAAGAGAACGGTTCATTCACCACTCTCTGAGAGCTGAGTTGAGAGAGAAAGACAGACAGAGACAGAAGTAGAAAGAGAGATAGTCAGACAGATGATAGACAGTAATCAAGGCTGACAGGCAGCAAGGCAGACAAGAAACAGAAGATGGGTTTCCATCAGTGTTTTTTGTGGACTATAATGGATTAAAAATGCTGAATGGAAACGGCAAACTTTTAGCCCAATAAATAGTTCAGTTTCATTGCCCAACAGTTCAATAGTGGCTTTGGACATCCTGGAACATCTGTAAAATATCTGTCAACCTCCCAGAAATGCCATACCCACTGTCGCTCCCAAGTATAAGGTGCCCATCGTGGCTGTATGACCATTAGTTTGTGCATCGCATTGAACTGAAAGCATTAAATAACCCGAACCCATCAGCTGACACTAAAGAACAATCAGTTCTTGAAAGACTCTCTTTTCTCACGGATATGCTTTTTTTACACTCAGGAAGCCAGCGGATGAAAACACACCTGATTTTTTGGCACATTTCAAAGATTTGTGTAAAATTCACTTGACAGTTGGATGGAAACGTAGAGAGAGAAAAGAGACAGAGAGAGAGAGAGAAAAGAGAGAGGGGGGGAGTAACAGTGAGGTTTTGCAGACCTGGAACAAATCTACAAAACCGTTTCATCTAAAAAAAACCTCCTGTCTGGTTTGTGCACGGTCACTAGTGCAGTACTGAAGTGACTGTGCACAAACTAGATTTCCATGAAGCGTCCTCAACTCCACTCAGCCACTACGGATGTTTTTTTAGTACTGAGTCGCAGACATAGAGGCAGATATTCAGTGCAGTGCTGGCATAGGGAGCCCTAGCCTGGCACCCTGGCAGGGGCCACTGCTACGGCAGTCTCTTATCGTGGCCTTCAAAGACTCCCTTTTATCCCCAGAGTCACATGGACAGAGGCGATATTTGCCCATTTTACTTGGCAGAGCGTAAGAAGGACAATAACATCATTCAGAAAGTTGGCCACAGTTTATGCTCTTGTCCTCGTACCCACTCTCTCGCTCTCCCGTCTTTCCTGTCTCTGTCCACTGTGCTATGGCTCATAAGGTCACAAAAACTTTGAGGAATTCAATTAGAACAATGTGTTCAAATAACAGGAATGCCTCAGATATCCAATTTGTGGTGAGTGGGCTGTGTGTCATGTGGGCAGGTCATTCAAACCACACTGTTTACATAACACCAGCTCTCGCATTTTGGCATGAACCCTCATGAAAGCAAGATTTTTTTTGAAGGCAATTAATAGTATAGCACCCATCCAGAGGGTCATGCAAAGAGGTGCACTCACCATACATTGTTCAGTCTTCTCCGAGACACACACACACACACACACACACACACACACCTACACAAACAAACACAACGGACACTAACGGTACAGAATACTTGGACCTGCCAGTTTCCAAGTATTCACTTGACAAGCAACCCTGTATACAACACAAGCATGCCGACAGTAAAAAATACCAAATATAGCCAAGCCTTCCTTCCAGGCTGTAAAAGAAGAGCCTCCTCCACACTGTGTGGCTGCCAATGACAGCAGATACAGAGCACATGCACAAGCACGCACACACCCACACAGAAGCCATACACACTCAAGGAAACACACGTTAAGCTCTTTGCAAAGCTGTGCATTTGTGCTTTGTATGTATGTGTGTGTGTGTGTGTGTGTGTGTGTGTGTGTGTGTGTGTGTAGCGATTAAACAGCTTTCTTTCAATCTGCATTCCTTCTTCTGTATTCATTCCTCCTTTCTCCTACTCACCCACTCGAGTTAATCATCTCCTATATGGTGCAACTCATACACACACACACACACACACACAAACAAGCACACACACAGAACCCGACACCCACACACACACAATATCACCGGTGTCATTCTAAATCCATGTGACTATAGCAGAGCTTGGCTGGTGAAACCTGACACTTCAGGTACGCATCATCGATTGGGCTTTAGGCTACTAGTCAATCAATCTTCACTTCCCAGCTCTAAAAACAAGGCTTGTCAAAAAGCATTTGCAAGTAATCCATACCGATTGTTTTTAACCTGCATCCAGTATCAGAGGGATGGGAAGTGCCAAATACCACAACACAATTAGTGCCAGAGAGTTTAGACCATATGGAAGTCAATTTATCACCTTGTCTGACTCTATCTGATGCAGCAAACCCCACCCAGGTTAACGGGTCAGTACAGGGTCCGGGTCATGACAGGGTCCGGGTCAGTACAGGGCTGTAGGTGACCAATGCAGCTCTGCTCTCAGTCTAATGTTCATCAGAGCTTTAACGCTGGGCAAGAGGAAGACCTGCAACATCTGCAAGTTTTATG
>CABFOQ010032627.1:3218-13717 GCA_900660455.1 Gephyroberyx darwinii
CAATCAACCCCCCCCCCCACCGCCTCAGCTGCTCCTCAACAGTCTGCATTTCCTTTTACACTCGGTCTCATTTTCCCTTTGAAGAGGGCGTCAGACAGTGCTTCCTCATATTCATTCACCTCCATCACTCTAGTGAGGTGACCTCTCTATGTACCTCGTTTTTTTTTTGCCTCCACCTCTCTTTACATCTCTCTTTTACCTCAGGATTCTTCATTGATTGACATCCCCTTCTTATCAGCTAAATAACAAAAGAAAAGGCTGTTCATTTGATTTCCATTCCCAGTACAAGGATTAGCAAAAGACTATTAATTGTGGACTTGAAAGGATGAATGAATGAATTGTGAATTCTTCATTATAGTATAGTGCAGTGTGACGTGATACATAACAGGCTGCCCTTGAGCAAATATTTTTGACCTCAGATGCATAAGAAACACACCCCCGTTGAACATTGCTGCAGATCTCAGTGCTTTCTACGAGCCAGCTTACCGTGTGAGTAATACGGTGCTTCGGCTGAAGATGGGAGCCACGGATCCATTTTTACTTCCATTGTGATCAATAATTAGTGCTCTCTCCAAGCAGAAAGAGTTGCCATTGGTGATTTATTGATTGGGGGTAATAGTTCATGCATACTAACGGATGGCGTGATCCATGAAACGGGAGCTTCGAAATTTTACAATGATTGTGTCGATACTGACATCTGGGCTGCCTGAGGAAGACGTGATGAACGTGGAAGCCATCTTTAGCTGATGTTCACCTCTATATAAATGAGCGATGGTCCTCTAAGGAAGTAGCAGAAAACTATTCCCATGTGAAAGAGTTTATTGGTGAGGATGTGTATTTATATCCTCTCTGACATTCCTCTTTGCTGTTCTCATGATCTCAACTTTGAGTTACTTTTCATCAGCCCTTTAGATCCTATTTATATTCCACAGTAAGTTCAGTTGTCTTCTCAGCTCCCTACTTTCAGTCGGCTTGTCGTTTGAGATGGGATTATTGTCCCCCGACTGGCAGACCAGAGTCTGTGACAGACCTGAGAGGCCCCGGAGCCCCGGCAGATCAACCACACTAATTAACTTGTTTAAACAAACTGGGGGAGAAAAAGAGAGAGAAGAGCTTTCAGAGCTAGCCCCCTTTAAAAAGCCATTACCAGGGAACTAGGAGGAGAGGTAGGGATCACAAGGGGTTGGTGTGCACTTTTATCGATGGTCTGGAACCTGAGTCTTGTGTGTGTGTGTGTGTCCCAATGTGTGTGTGTAGAGGCCAGGGAGGGGAAACTATGAGGCTGTGTGTATGGTGCAGGCCTGTCAGGAATGAGGAGCTTTCTGAAGAAGCCCAGACGTGAACAACTTAACCTTTAACCCCTGTATCACAGACATCACAAACCAAGATTACAGAGAGAAACAGAGAATAAAGGGAGTTAAAAAAAAGAAGACAAAAACCACAACAAACAGGAAAGCCTGCAGTAGTACAACAGCTTTGTGTATTTAGCTTGGTGATTGACTTCCCTGTTGCCCCTGCATTCATCCCCCTGTGAAGCAGCCATTCTGTTGCTATTCCCAGACAACTGCATGAATGAACCTTTATGTTTTGAGGCTGCGCACACCATAATATAATGCGCACAGCTTTCCATGTCAGCTAGCAAGCTGTTTCAACAGTGCAATAGTGATCAGCTCTGTAGTTTGTGATTTTCGTTCCTTTCCAGTGATGCTGTGCAGTCAACCGCCTCATTATAAAGTGTCATCCACACTGTCATAGCCTGGACTAATGAGCTCAGCGTCTACCACTACTGCTACAAACTCTCCTTTCCCATAGCAAACACAGACCTTCCCTTGTCTCCCTCTCCTCTTTCCTGTGTGCATGAACTTTCAGGGTACCAATAGAGTTATGACAGGTTGATAATGCAGAGGGGAGTTTGAATGTTCTGGCATTGAGCCTTAGTGTCTTCAAAGGAAAGGCCTCAATGTGTGTGTGTGTGTGTGTGTGTGTGTGTGTCAGTGTGTTTGTAATTGCTGGCATTGTAATTAGAGGAAGGACTGTTATCCCGTAAAGACGTTTTCCTTCACAGACCAGCGGAAAACTCGCCTTGAGGATTTTGCGGCACTGAGAGTTAATAATAGAAACGTTCAGGTTGAGTAGAAGCTGCATTTCCACAGGGCTTCGTTCAGTAATAATAAAAAAAACCTGTCAATATGCAGTGGACGTTCACACACACACACACACACACACACACACACAGACACAGGTTACCTACATCACACACACGATCACCAATATTTTTCACCAGATACTGTAAATGCACGGTATTATTGCTGCACGGCATTGATTGTCAAGCACAACACATGTACACACACACACACACACACACACACACACACTCATAAACAGATGCGCAGACACAGACCGGAGACAAAGCCATGTTGGACGTCTCGGTGTGATGTATGATCTTCATTTCCCCCCTGTGGGCCGTCTCCAGCTCAGCGTCAGCTATAAGACAGACAGAGGAAATGAACGTTGGGGAATTTATCTCCCATGCTGGCATTGTTTCTGCCTGGTGAGCTCCGAATTAACACATTTATTAAAGTGCTGGGTTGAGACCTCCACTTATTACCGGGCAAAACTGCTGAGCAGGGTTATGTGTTTCGCGAAAGCTCAAATTGAAATGAATTAAAAGGTTGGAGAATTAAAAGGAGACTATCAACACCGCCATCATCCTCAGTTTTACACTGATGGTCATAAAGAACACTGACACACACACACACACACCTGCAAATTATGTGTGAATTTGTACACACATGCTAGTATACATACTAGTCGTAAGAGAAATTCATTCGCCTCTCACCAGAGATCAGGGCAGGAGGAGGACGTGTGTTTTTCCGTGTGTGTCGGACGTCACACAAGAACTCGCCGCTGTCAGCATTTGTCACTTCAAAGCCGGTCACACTAACAGACACGTGCTAGCGGGTCAGCCAAGGTCTTAGCTTTTCCGGACTATCTCTCCTGTGTTTGTGTCAGTGTTTCAGTGAATAACGTCATGACGGTTTTAGTATGAGTTCCTTATGGAGTTGTCACATCATTGAAAATGTTGGCAGGCCTACACGTGCTACGTGAGGACATGATAAAGTATCTGGAGCGTCAGTCAATGCATTGTGGGACTGGCTGTGTTGGTCTTAGTCCTAGCAGGTCGTCATGTAGCCTGCTCTGGGCTGGGTGTCTTTGAGTGAGGTGGTGCTAACCAGAGAAGCCAGAGAAGATTGTTATTTGTTAATAGAAGTAGCTTGGTTAGCATGGTTAGCTACATGGGTGCAGTTATCACTCCTCGGACACCCTGGCCAATTGCAAACACCCTCACACACAGGCAACCAATCACGTCATACCTGACAGGATGTTAGTGAGGGACAACAGTCAACTTTATGAACAATATAGTATAGTGGAGTCTCTCAGTAGCTCCCTAGCACACAGACATCAACACCAGCATCCAATCCTGCTGAATGGTGATTGGATCGACTCATAACCTCAGAGCAGATTTGTAAGCAGTTGATTACCAGTGGATTAATTCTTAAGCTGCTCTGAAGGTATACGCCCAGTAGTATGAAAGCCTATCTAAGTCTCTCTCATTTCCTGTAGCGCTTCCTCTGTCTTGCCTATCCACGGTGCTGTCTCTGTCTTGGGGCTGTGTGGTAAAGCAGTGGCTTTGATTTGATGCCTGAGCAAAAGTCCTTAACTTTGCCCCGCAGCCCCCTTCTCTCTTCCACCCTGGCCCCGATGTCTCAGGGGCACCTCATCTCCTGTCTCTCACTCCTTCTTTCACCCTGCCTCCACCTCTACCCCACGGCTGCTGTAGTCAGCCAGGCTAATGGAGCCACTTACTGGCCCTTTAAATCTTAACGGTGCTGGTTAACCCTTTATTGATGTTCCCAGACCCCTCAGCTGCCTGCAGGCTGGCCAGACTGTAATTCTACTACCTGAGCTGCTGGCAGAGAGACGTTGACTGATGACAGACTCGGGCATTAGACAAAAAGCAAAAAAAAGAAAGTAGCTATTATCATTTTCTCTGCCTAGGCTGTTGCTTTCTGGTGTCTGCCACTTTGGGAGATGAGACAGTAATAATTACATGGTTTGCTGATATACACAATGACAGGAAGTGCTGTACTTCAGTGGTTTGCCTCATATCTATATCTGTGGATCTCTATATATCAATTGGTTTGAAGAGACATTTTGAGAGAGGAGTGCACAATAAGTGGATGAATGGTGATGGTGGTCGTGTCCACACATATGGACCTCACTGCAGGCACATGTTTTGTGTGACAGGTGGCAATGATGTATGTAAGTGAACCTGTGTATGTCTACATCACGCTACATAAATGGATCAGCTTCAGTGATCCTGGGTAATATGATCACATTGTCATCATTGTAACCTTACGACTCGCATTCGCTACTGTATGAGTGAAGGATGGATAGAAAGCGACAGGAAAGGAGGGAGGAGAGAGAAGAAACGTGTTAAATAATGTTGGTTACGACTGAAAGATGACAGGATTGTAGATCATACGTCTTGGATCATTTCCCCTTCCATAGTGGAGTTTATGGTTTGTGGATTCTACTGTAGTGAGGTACTTATTTTCTCAAGCAGGTGTTAGCATTTGATTGATTTCTTCAGAACAGAACATCTCACAGATGGTCAGCCTATGTTCCTTCACTGTTTGTAAAACAGAGACAGACCAACGCCTTAAAACCATCCCCCCTAAGGCACGTAGAGCTTTATGTGGTCTGGGGTGCTTGTCCACATATCTAATATCCCAACTTTGGTCTTTAGGGTAGATCCCGCTCCTCTCCCTTTTTCACAGATGGAATATCTCCTTTTCCCCCAAGGCCCTGGACCACAGGAAATGTGTTTATACTAAGGAAATACGCTGGGTCACATGCAATATTGCTGCTGACCCACCCCCATCAGTACACATGTACCCTCAAAGTATATCCACACATGACAGGTGGCCTCATTTGTGGCCCTCCAATAAAGCCGACAAGACTGCTTGCCTTCCTCTTCTCTCCAGCTCTGCATCCCTCCCTCCAATCACAAGGCCAGCCGTATCCCTTCACCTCAGGCAAAGGAGGTCTGATGGTCTGGGACATGTTAGCCAGCTGCCAAATGAAAGGGGATAAATCCAACAAATGAAAACAAATAGAGCCAGGTCTGCTTGACTCTAATTAAGGCTCGTTCCCCAAACTCTGTAAACTCTATTATGTTGTACGTACTGACGGTGCTCCTGAAAACATGTGTTCCTCCATCTCTGAAGCAGAGCCATGTGTGGCTGCACAGCCTGATAGGAGACAGAGGCATGACTCTCTCAGGCACTTTTTTCTTAGAATTTGAAAAAAAATTGGGCGATATATGAAAATATATGAAATATCTTTACTCACCCAGTGTTCCCAGCTAGCTAGCGAGGTACCACCAGAATCATCACACTCCCTCCTTTCATACGCCATTTCAATGCTATTTTGATGTACTACAATTCTACAGTTTGTTTGTTTGCAATGTGAGAATTTAAACTTTAAGCTAATGTATTTCTCTCTCTCTCTCTTCCCCCCCTCTATGTTTGGATCTGGTGCCTTTCATTGACTCTGCATATAGGTAAGAAATATGGTTTTAGGTTACATAACTCCTCAAGCGTAAATAGTTAGAAACACCTGGAAAATCTGGAACAATTCCTGATGTTACTTAGAGGGGACAGGGGAAACAAAAAGCTGCATAACTCCAGGATGAATTATACATGAACCAAAACCCATTGGCTTGAAGATTGAACTTATATCATAGGGAGCTAGACCAATGAGCAATGGCTGACTACCAATGTAATGGGCTGTAGGGATTGGCTTACTTGAACCTGCTGCCTCCGCAGGCGTTATAAACTGGCATGTGTCAGTTTCACACTTTTTTCACACACACTTTCTCATTTATATTATAATTTCTAAAATGGGTCTATTCAGGGAGATGGAGCTGTTAGCTATGGGTGGTGTGTATTATGTGTATGTGCTTGAGCACAAAATCAAACACTACACTATTGGAATAGAAAAATATTAAACTTGTTTCCAATTTTCTTATTAAGCCAATGTGAATGTGACATAAATGAGCCCATATGGAACTTAGTGGATTAGAGGTCTTCAGAAACAGCTTAGCTATACCTCAGTTGCATTGGACTTTCTTATCTGTAGCCCACTTGTTAACTAAAAGAAAATAATAAGTTGCCATTTCTGGTAATCCTAGTCATCACAGGGCTCAGAGGTTCCTCTCTAGCTTATTACTTGAGAGAAGCTCGGTTGTTCTACGGTGGGAAATGGAGGTGCCCTCCAGCAAGAAAGGCTTCTCCTCTGCCAGAATGTATCTGTACACTGCTGCACAGGGAGAACAGGAAGGCTCACTGACCCATGGACCGGTTCAATTAGCATTCGCCAACGACACCTGCTCTCACCACCACCCTTGCAGCTTTACAGTGTTCGTTCAAGCATATTGTGTGTGTATGTGTGTGTGTGTGTTTTGTCGGTGTCACATCTCCATCAAATATTAAAACACCAGGCTAGGGTGTGTGAGTGCACTGTGGTTAGACCTCCCATTCCCCTTTCTCATCAAAAATAAAAGAAGAGGACAGCAAAAGTGAGGTATTGGGTGGAATGGCTGGAGGAAAAAGGCAGCGGGGGGGATACAGGGATAGTAGTTGGCCAGCTGAAGCAGTTAGCTGACAGTTTAATTAAAATAAAGAAACATTTGTGTGTTTTTGAGTTGCAGAATATGACCCGTAAACCATGTAACACTGGCTGCCACACCAGGTCAGTTTTAACTTGAAGTGCCGAGAAGACAAGACAGATATATGGAGAGTAGTGGAGTGAAGGGTAAAGGTCAGAAAGTGAAGCCACCCAGCTCGTAATGGCTTTAACCTCTGACTCTTAGCCGTATCCTGAGTCATCTCCTAATGCAGCGTGACTGACAGCTGTGCAGCGCCTCACATTCTTCACGTCTGGCAAACAGAGGGCAAACTGAAATAAGATTCACGCCCCAAAGGGTGTTAATTGAAATTGCAGATTTAAAAAGCTACATTGTTTTAAATGGCTACACAAGGGACCAGCGGTACAAGTGTACTAGCACATAGTCTCCCAGAATGTAGAGATTTAAAACGCATTGTAACCCTGATGCAAACTCTGGAAAGTGTATTTCCAGGAAGCCCCCCTACTGTAGCGCGCCGTTTGTACTCCCTCGGAGCCCTGTGATCATCCAATCCCAGCTCCCTCCCTAATGAAACGGAGGACTTCAAAGGAGACTAATTGTTATCTATTTGTTTGTTAATGTGCCTCTTGTTTGGTGCTGTTGCGAACAGATGTGGCTGATGAGCTTTCTGAAGTGGCAGAAATATGCAGTGGGTTGAGCCCAATCAGTAGCGCAATTACAACTTCTGGAGTATATCATCTGCCTGAGGTGAGGAGGAAAATCGAGTTGTTGTTGTTTTGATCTGCCGTGGATGCCGCACCTTGAGTGAGTCCTCTTCACAGTGGGAGACCCGGAAAGTTTTCAACAGAAGAGACATGCTCAGTGGGGCCCACTTCAGCGGAGGAAACATTAAGGATGATTGAAGATGGGAGCATGGGTGTATCAAGGAACATCTGGCCTATAACCTGCCCAGCCTGTGAGGAGCTGAAAGGAGAGAGGAAGGCATGGAAGAAGGAGAGGTGTTGTGAAGTGTAGGGCTGAAATGAGGATGGATCTGTTGCTGAGGGAAGAGGGGAGGTGAAGTTCTCCCTGACCTCCTACCTGACCCTCTGTGGCGGTGCCTGGGGGCTTCTATCTAGGCCATGACCTCAGAATTCATTGTGATAGCTACCTCTGGGTTCCCCAGGTTGGTCTGTATCGCTCTAGGCTACTTCTAAAAGGGCTTCTTCTAGTCTATCAATCAATTTTAGAGCCACAAATTTTGCCAAATGTTAGTCCAATCTCTGGAAAAGCTGTCAACCTGGCCTTTGTAGGTACGTAACCAAGTAAACACAATTATTTAGTATCACACACCTTCAAACTCACAGAAACATACTTTTGCTTACTGGGTGAGCTCACTTCAGCTTTAAAGCTTTAAAATTATTTCATTTTTTATATTTGGAACAAAAAAAATACAATGAACAAATAAATATTTTTTAAATGTGTTGTGTTTAGGCCACTGTGTCACAGCAGTTTGCAGAGGCACTTAGGCTGTGCATGGGGAGTGTAGTTCAGAGGAGGATTCCTGTCCAGCAGAGAGTCACTGCAGCAATTTTCTCTCTGAGTGGTGTGTGGCCTTTGGCACAATGTGGTTTGGCTTCAGATCCTGGAAACACATCTCCCTGGAAGCATTGTGTGGGGATGTTTGGGTGGAGGTGCAATATTATCCTAATATGAAATGCTTGTTTTTGTTTTTGCTCAATTCATGACCCAGTGAATGTATTATGCTTGTGTCTATTCTTAAAGAGTTTAATACACATTTCCTGTCTGTAATATTTCAGTCCCTGAATAGATTCTCATTTACACTGAATGCTGATTTCATTTTTAAAGTGATCTCTCTTTTAGAAAATCTAACACCATGAGGGCGAGCAGCCAGGATTTATTTAGTACTGCATCTTTCTATACTTTCTTTGCTTTTCCTCCCTCTTCCCATCCACCTCCCTTCTCCCTATCTCATGTTTCGTCATACTCTCCTTCCAATCATACTTCCTTATCCCCCTTATGTGCCCCTCCTTCCCTCACTCACTCACTCACTCACTCACTCACTCACTCACTCACTCCTTAAAGGAACATTCCACCCTGAGATCCTCTTACACTGTTATATATCATCAATCTGTGATGTTCAGTGAGTTCCAGGAGTTATTTTGTAGTTTTGTAATTTACAGTTAGTGATTTCCCAGAATGCCTTTTGACAAACCCCAGAAAACGGGCATGAACTTGCTGCTGTATTCATGTCATGTCGGTCGAAACAAAAACATGGGAAGATTTCCCATTGGTCTGACCTGGAAGAGTTCAAACATTCAACTCGTTGGGAAACCTGTGGCTATTGCTAGCTAGCTCCATAGCAACAGCTCGTTTGTGTACTTGCGGGAATATAATTTGTAATTATTTTTTATTATCTTGGACTGTGGACTTTGGTAGATTCACGGCAGAAAGAAAAAAGAAGCCATTACTCTTTCAGTCAGAGTGACTGAGGCCAAAACCTGACGCTTACCTTCTTCTCTCTATTAAACTCCATTGTTGCTGAGCTGGAAATATCTCAACGTGATGTTGTGTCATCTACGTATTGTCAATAAATCACAGGAACATGAAAAATACACAACAAAGCAAACAACAAAATGGACCCAGAAATACAAGTACATCGCCAAAAACTGTTTGAAGTGAACCTTTGAAGTGACAGACCAGAGGAAAGAACAGGGTGCAAGCTCTCCCGCTCCCTTCCCTCAGTACAGTCAGAGACACATGGGAGCCCAACACACTTCACCCCTCTGTCGTGCTCTGAATGGAGAATTGACCCTATACCATATGTGATGGAGATTTAGGCTTCTCTGTGTGTGTGTGTGTCTTTGTATCATGCACACTTGTCTGTTTGTGCATGCATGTTTGTGTGCATTCATACCCCTGCAGATATGCGTACATGGTGTGTATGTTGTTGTTTGTGTGTCTGCAGAGTGTCAAAAGCCCCATTTGTGCAGCGCAATGTGCTGAGTGTTTCCTCGCTAGTATGGAGGAGATAATGGCACTAGAGAGAGGCTAATGTACAGTCCTGTAAACAGTAATGGATCCTGCGGGGATAGATGGCTGATATGAGGCTTATAGGCGACTCTCATGGTATATTGCCCTTAATATGATGGTGTTGACACACTGCACAGCGCATGATAGGCAGGAATGTTTAGAGGAACAGCGGGAATATGACATGACTGTATTAAAAAGACGTTAAGAAAATATGACCCAGGCTCTGTGACACTATTGGTGCTGAGCCACAGTTTCCTTGTGGGTGCATGGAAAGACAGAGAAGCTTTTGACATCGTTTTTGGAGGATCCCAGTGTGTGGGAGACACAGTATGATGTGGTGGTAATTGTATCAGTGTCTCCTCCCCAGGACCGTGTCATTAATCTGAACGTACATTAAACATCGACGGTGCAGACACACTGCCTCTGTGTAAGTGCGTTCTTCTTTTAGATGTTGCAGGGAGGGCACCGGGCACAAATCCTCCCCTAGGCTCTCAATAGTCCCAGTGATTAGAGCAAAAAAAAGGTTATGATAATGTTTAGTGTGGAGTCAGGAGTGCTGGTGCTCGCATGAGCAGATACACCATTAATCATGCTGTCCAGAAAGGAGAGGGGGATGGTTCGGAGCAGGTTGGTGTCGGGGGGCAATGGCAGTTTCGCAAAGAGCTGAACTACTAGTCTGTGGAGTTGTCCTCCTGCCCTCATTTCCCTCCCTCTTGTCTCTCTCTCTCTCTTAGCATCTCTTTGAATCTTATTA
>CABFOQ010032628.1:0-10300 GCA_900660455.1 Gephyroberyx darwinii
GAACCTGCTTTCTGGAACGGACCCCTGTTTTTGGCTTTGTGGTTTTGTGTTTGGCATTTGTTTGATACTTGCTTTTGAAAATGTAGTTCACTAGGTTTACAATTATGAACATTTATTGACAAGCAAGAGAAATGTGCATGAGCAGAAGTTTGGCGTAGACTCCAGGTGGTATCCAGCAATAGGGTGAAGCTCCCGGGGACAGGAAGGAGACAGGATAACCCCCCGGGCTGAAGATCTAACCCTCCTGGATATCAGATGGAGCCGTGATGATGGTGGTGGCGGGGGAGGAGGTGGTGCGTCAATCCGGTGCAGATTAGGCAGCTGAAATGATAGAAACACGGAAGCAACTGAGGGGAAACAAATAGAAGGAAATGGTTAGTGATTGGATGCTGGAGAGGGAGGAAGGGGCGGAGAAAGGTGCGTGGGTTACAGTGAATGGATGATGCAAAACTGAGGGCATGCTTGACCTGCTGACGTGACGAGGGGGCGGGAAGTAGACTTCCTGATTGAATTTACGCATAAGCTTCATGCTAACTAGCTAACCTAACATTTTTCCAGTGAGTAGCAAAAGCACTACACTTCATAATATTAGTTACCTCCTCTCTTACCCCTTGCCCTTTTCACCTCAGTCTAACCTTACTAGCCAGAAAAACTAGTTATTTGGCTCCGCACATTGAGGTTTAACTCAACCAATGAGATTATTTCTGCCTGCAGAGCAGCTCTGCCTCCAAGAAATGTTTGTATAAGTAAAACTCCAATCTGTGTGAATTTCATAAATTCTCACCCAGGTTTGACCTTCATATATATACACAGCATCATGACACTGATGAATGATGGCCAACAACAAATATAGCCGGTAATGTCTCGGTAGAAACCGGCAGTAACCACAGCAACAAGTTGACCTATGAACTATCATTATCCACAGATGTTTGTCATATGAGATACATTGTTTTCCCCTGCGGGTTCTTCTGTGTTTTGCGAACATGAAATGCCTTGTAAAAGCCAATTAGGCAAGGTATTTTCAGGCTGGCAACCTGTATAAAGAGGGCTGTCACTTCATCTAAACATATGAACAGATATAGAGTGGATGCTTATAGTGCAAGAAAAAATATAATTGACACAGAATTTTGTGTCTTTGTGTTGCTTTCTGCCTTCACACACCCGTACATCATCTGTGATCCCTGAAAACGCAAAGAGTGCACACACTTGAAGGTAGTTACTGTAAATTTAGTTTCCCCCTAATTGAAGTTGATTACAAGACATTTAGAAAATTATTTTTGTCTCCAAAGAAAACTTTCTCTACAGTTTTAACCAAAAGTACCACATTCTCTGTATTCCCTAGAAATGACAAAAGCCATTTACTAGCCTTAAACAGCACCTCCTACCCAGCCCCAACAGTATAATGAATTTATGAGGAATGGACCTTGTTTCACACCAGATATGCAGACCCTGACTTTGCCATTAAAGATAATTAAACTTGCTCAAAGAAATGACTTGCAGGGAGCTACCGGGAGAGGTCTGATTGCTTAGACCCCATATTATATAAGTTTAATTCGAAACTAATCTTTGCAAGGTAAATGCATTTGCTCTGAGCTTGAGGCCAAATAGAAAGTGTTGCATTCTACCATCAATTTTACTTGTCCACCAACAAGGCCTTTACAATAAGATGGTGGTAAATGTAAAATTAATGGAAGAGGGGGAACCGGCACCGCAGCATATTGTTCAAACTACTAATCATATGGAGAACAAAGGCACACAAAAACAGAGCACATTCACTGGATTATATTGGTATCTATGGCCTTTAACATCATTTCTATCCTGTCATTGTACTATATATTGTTAATAATGGAAGCAATACAATGCTATTATACTATTACCACTGAGGCCTGCCACTCAGTAAAGGTGGAGTATTGTGAGACAGTCTGTCATTGTTCCTGCATGCATAATACCAGCAGATGATATATGAACCATTTGATGAAAAAATGAAATAAAATAGAATTAAGTGAGATTCATCATGATCTAGTGTTATTGCCAAAACGGCACTTCCGTCTAATCTCAACAAAATTGAACACAATTTCCATCTTCAGCTTGTCAGCAATAAAGAGCCTCTGCAAATGCAAACATTGTACAAACCAAGCTGAAGATTGATAAGCACAGATACCGCATCTCTGCTGGACAATTATGTATGTAATTCTCTTGCAGTAATCTACAGTACATGTAGCCACACACACACACACACACACACACACACACACACCTGCAGCAGCTATGCATAATTCATGCAGAGATCATGCAAGATTAACCTTGACCTGTCCTAGAACGACGCATCACTCTGTTGTTAAAAATCCATCTTGGTTTGTTGTGCCTGCTGTGGATTTGAGAAAGCGTCCGTTTGATTTGTATTTTATCAAGGCTCAACCTTAACACCAGCATAAAGTAAATCTCCAGACTCTGTGTGCCGGTAAAAATTATAAGCGAAGAGTCTGTGTCGGTGGTTGTTTACATATGAGATGGGTACAGTGTGGATGGATGAGTATTACTGCATGTTTTGTGGGTATTGTGGGTGTAGTGAATGGGTGGGTTCAAAACAGGAAATGGGAAATGGACAAGTACGATGAATAGTGTTGACTCTTAAAGCCAGAGATAGAGATCTCCATCACATTCAGCCACTTCGGTTTGAGGAAATGCCCACTTTTAAATCCCCCTGGATTTCAAATGGACCAAATTAAATCAATAAAGTTTATGTTGAACACAGTGAGGTGTTATTAGCTATTAAAAGACAGGCATGCACAAGAGTCTTGGAATAAACCCAGAGTGAAAACACCAAGCAGCCAATGTTTTTGTTCTCCAGTATTTGACTTTTCATTCTAATCCTTTTTTTATTCCTTTCCAAACTCCTTACCAAATTGCTGTGTTAAACATTTAGATAATGCCATATCAAGGATATCCTGTCATAAATTCTGATCTTGATTTATGTAGCATTGCACCAGACTTTCGATTTATATTCTCACACTATGTCTGATGTGAATCGTTTTCATTTAACCTGATCTGTCATCTTTGCATCATGAAGGCTACAATGGATATAAGTGTCTGACTTTATTGTGCCATCCTCATTCATGATTTATTCTTAATGCATTTTTAAAGGGTTGAAATAAATCAAAATCAAAAATTATTGTACTACCTTCATTGAATGGGTGCACATCAAACGACAGAAGAGAGCATGCTCAAATGTTACACAAGTTCAAGTTAGTACTTCGTCATTTCCCAATACAGTGACTGTGTTGTGTTACAACACTTTTATGTTGTCATTCTTTGAAGCCCTCTTTGAAGCATTCTTCGTGTTTTCCACTCCGTTTGAGCTCTGCAGAGCAGCTTCATTTGGACTTCCTCAAACAGCCTCTTCCAGTGTTAGTTATAAAATGTCTCCTCGGTTCAGTAAACGCCTCTGAACAAAAAAAGTTTAAGGCTACATATCTGGACTTCCTGCAATTTGCATTTAAAGATGAGTCTACAGTTGCTAGCCTCTAGATATATTGTAATGTCTGAAAAAGCATAAAGTGGAAAGAATGAGTTCCCAGCCAGCTGTGCTCACCTCCTTAACATCACCTAACAGGGAAACTGAAAGGCCTGGTAGAACTTGGTTCTTCTGCTCTTTCCCTGGGCTTTTCCTATGTTTGTTAAAATACCTCCTATGTAAGACAATTTTCATCCTCTTTTATTGGAAATGTTACCCCACAACCTCGTTAGAAGCTACTGACATGCATTCATCTGTTCAGTAGCCTCTGGTGTAAAGATTCATTTGGTCTGCAACATCTGGTATTTTTGTGTTCCTCCATGAAAGCTTCTCTTCAGGCAGCAAATATCAATCTTTATAGACAGTCCCTAGTTGTACCCACAGTTTTGCTGTGCCAGCCAGCAATTACAGCAATCTCACTCTGATAAGTCGATCCATAGCAAGTTGAGATATGGATTTTCAAAACATAAGTCTGAATGTTACATACTGCTCGGATTGGGATGCTGTGCAATGAAATGAATTTATATAAATACGATTTTCATTTCTTTTTCTTTCTTTCTTTCTTTCTTTTTTTTTTAGCAAATTCAAAATGTCCTTGTTGCCCTGCAGATTCAACTACAGAGTTGTGTTTACTTGATGAGGCTTCTCTCAGGAACCAAATAACCTTCAGTGATTGGAATAAAAGGTTAGTCGGGTCAGAATGTGGCATTCAAATTGAACACATATCTAGGCAGAAACTAGGAAAGGAAAATGAAGCATTTGGAGAGATATTGCTTTTCCCAATCCCCTTTTGTATGATGCCTTAATGGCAGTACAGCTCTTGTAGGTGCACCATGTGTTCCATGCACATCACATACTGTTAATATCTTACATGATGGGAGAAGAAAGTGTTTACAAATAACCAAATAAAAAAAAAACAATAAATAACTCTCCGATTCAGAATAAACCATGATGTTCAATAATAAAATACATTTATTCTCTGACCTTAACACTATCACCACCAGCTACAAACAAACTCTGATATCAGACATCTGATCCATAGTCTTAACAAGTCAACATGTCAGACACCACAGCCCAACACTACAATAAACAGTAGCATCTCGACGTGAGCATATGGCATCTTCTATCTGAACAATTAATCACAGTTTCAGGAGAAACTAAAGCTCCAGGGTGTGTGATAAATAGAGAGGGTTTTGCTGATATTTCAACACAGAATGCACTATGCAGCTAATAGTGGCTATACCAGTCCTTGTATCACTCCCAATGTCTTTACACTATATATAAACAGTATTATTTATCTACCAGTGGGTAGAGACTTGTTACATTGCATTAGACCGGTAAGTGATGAGCATGGTTGATATGACCTGCGAACTGTGACTGAGCTGTCGCCTGAGATTTCTCACGCTGAAAAATAAATTCATCCACAGGTTCTGTGTGTCTGCGTGTGTCTGTGTACACGCATGTGTGCTTACGTGTTAAGCGAATGTGTGTCTCTATCTTGACAGGCACATGCATGAGTGCCCTGTGTGAGTGCAAGGGGGAGAAGTTGTCAGGGCAGGTGAATAGCACTTACATATGGGATCTGACAAAACATTTTAATGGCAGCTCCATTGACAGTATGTTATCAGTGCACTTCTCTTTCTTTGTGTCACTTCAGTAAACCTTGCTAAAAAATATGTCCTTTCTAGAGTCCTGTCAAGTGTGTAAATGTGTTTTTGTGTATCTTATCTTTCTTAAAAGAAACATTTAGCAAATCTTTGGTATTCATTCCTGATTGCTGTTGCAGTGTTTTAGATCAATGGTATGACATTTTTGTCAAAAGACTAGGCGTGTGTGTTTGCATCTGTGCGTTGTAATCATAGCCACAGCTATTACAGTTCTCTAGCTGTGGAAGATCAGCTGCTCTATTCACATGAAGGAATGAGAAAACACTGAAATTTCCACATGTATCTGCCTGAGGCAATGCTTTTAAATGTGAGTGAAAAGGTGTGTGTTTCTCACCCTCCCTAGTGATCTGAGACACCTTATCTGTCACTAATTCCTGTGAAATGGTGGATGAGATGTGAAATTGGATGTGGCAAAAGTATTCCCTCTGGAAACATACTGCAGAACATGAATGAGTTCAAATTCTTCATAGAACATTGTTAAAGCATCATCACTTATTTGCCTATTAAGGCCTAGTTGAGAATTAAGTAAGTCAAATGCCGGACTGGTGCCATGGCCTGCCCTTAAAAATGATGAGAAGGCTGCTGCTTCAAGAGGAGCTGTCTAACGACTAGATGCAAAAAAGGATCAAACCAAAAGGAAGGGTTGGTTGGCAGTATTCTGCCCTACAAAGCCAAACAGCGTTAAATCCACCAGTAATGAAACTGAGGGCGTTTTCACACTTAGTTCCTTTAGAGCAGTTTTTCCGAACCCTAGAGTGGTTTCCTCTATAGTTCGGTTCATTTGGGCAGATGTGAACACGTCCGTTGCACTCAGGTTCGGACCAAACAAATCCAGGAGTGGTTCGCTTGTGAACGTAATCCATCCTGGAAACACTCCAACTTCAGAGAGTAGTGGCTACTTCGTAGATTAAACTCGCTGTGTATTTTAATTTTAATTTTGTGTAAGTTGAAGGGTAGCACATCATTGTATGTGGCCATTCTCTTGCTGCGTAGCCTGGTGGCAGCGTGTCTTCTGCATAGCATGTGAAGCAACACATTGTTGATAAGATGTCGCCTTGAAGCACGTTTGAACTTGAACTTCTGCTCGCAGATTTCTGTCTGGTAAATGAACCAAAGGATGAGAGTAAACGCGATCTAGAAATGCAGTTGATATCGGCGCTCCATGTTGAATTATCCCAGAAAGTATATCCTTTCCACACAAACACCCTGAGAAACATGACGTGGAGTTTATTTCCTGCTAGCAAAATGGATATTGTATCATTTAATAGCATTTTTGTGTGTATTTGATGTCAAACCTAATCTCTAGTCATAGCTGTTGATGTTGAAGTTGAAGTGTTGGGCAGTATACAGTAGAATGCAGAATGTACCAATTGTCGATGAAAAGTTTCCCCAATGAGTGACCAAGTCCTTCTGTCCTCGAAGGACAACATCTTCTGTCAAACTTCTTTTATGTTATTCAACGAATCAGCGAAACAAAAGGAAGATCTGACAAACAAAAAAACTGGCTAAACTTGAGTAGCAGTCTCTATATTAAGTGTTTGACAGCCTTCTCAAACAATTGGAAACAGATGCTCCATTGTTCTATGTCTGGCAATCAAACTCCCTCCATTTCTCTTCTTCCGAATCAGATGACCCCTACCATCCCAGAAGCTCGCTATCCAACATTAAACAGGAAGGAAGAGAGAGAAATGCTATTTCTCTTGCTGCTTGATTGCAGTGCATGTCTGTTGATGAAACCTAACACAATCACAATGCCACCTGCTTTTTATTCTGTCCTATAAGCTGTGTCCCCTTTCATTCCACAGTATTGCAGGTGCAGTGCCTATATGTCAGGTTGGAGATGGATCCACTGCCTTTAGTGTACAAGAATTTGTGGTAATCCTTTACTTGAAACCTGATTAACAGCATATAATTGTGAACAGAGCAGCATAGCACATTCATGTTAGCTTTTATGCAGTGTTCGTGTAATACTTACTATATAATGGTGTGTCAAACTGCTAGTTGAAAATTTCAAAATAACAGTCTTCCTGGCAACTGCCATTCCCAACTGCAAAACATGTCTTTGAGAGGCCTTTTTTTACCTAACAAACTGACATCACTCCTTTACTGTCGCAAAAGGCATAGGTATTACATGAACACCATAAAGAGAGCTGCCATAACGTATGAATATGAATCAGTAGTTATGTCACTGTTACAATGCATGATGAGGTGTTCAGCATGTGTCATTAACCGGGTTTTAAGTGTTAGTTCTTCATCGCTGCAGAAATATGTACAAAATGTCAACTAAAGTGTCAAGCATTTGCAAACAAAGCTAGCTCTGGGGAGCAAGACAATTACTTCCAATTCTGTGCTTAGATATAAATCTTACTAAACCTGCAAGAATGGGACATAATGAAAAGAAAGTGCGGTAGAGACTGTAAGGGAGAGACTCCCCCACTCCTGCTTTCCTTTAGTCTTTGTCTCTTGGGATAACGTGGTTTGACAAAGCGAGAGGACAGGAGGACTCAGGAGGGTAGCCGAGGCAACAGCAGAAATGTCTAAATGTCTGGTTGGGTCTAACACAGCAGTTGCTGGCCCTAGAGACCCAGTCAATGACCTCCATTGTAATGGTTCAATTCCCCAGGCTGAATCTGTCCTCAGCCTGCAGTGTCTATCTTTCCTAACCCCACTGATCCCAGACAAAATGAGTCACTTAGAAGAGGAAATTATCTGGCTAAAACATTTTGGAAGCATTGAATTCCACTCTCTTGATTTAGAAAGCAGGTCAACTCAAAGGTGACACCGAGAGCACGGTAACTGAAAAATTAATACGATGACGCTATTGTCGGTAGCGATGCAAGTGGAATGAGCCAGTGACTGTAGGGCTGCTAAGATTACACAAGCTCTCCATCACTGCCAAAATGCCTTTGAGCAAGGCACCAGATGTCAAGCAGTTCCAAGGTCACTGCACTAGGCAGAGTGGATTTACACGCAATTGGATCATGAAGTACGATTCTATCTAATGTAGCATTCTAGTAATAGACGATGCAGATGACACATAGCTAAATGCTGGCAAAGCCAATAAGCAATGAAGCAAACAGCATTCAGCATTTGACCGGACACAGTGGGCACTCTAAATACTGTTTACAAATATTCTCATGCATCCCTCACAAGCCAAGGCCTAGAGGAGAACTTACTGAGGGAAGTGTCTGTGTCACTCTGTAGCAGCGTAGGAGGACTCAGTGTGCCAGCTCATGCCAGGCTGAGGATTACTGCCTCCACTCCATACGCACACTAATTCACAGCTCAAAAGCTCTCTATTAGATTAAAATGCACTTTCTGTGTCATCGCGAGCCAGATTGCACAGATCTTTTTATTTCATTTATTTTTTGCTGACCAGATCCTCTTCAGATCGCAATTTACAGCTGATGTTGCCCCTGTTTTGCTGCATTTTATGTTCAGTGTTGTTTGGGGAAATGATTCCAAGCCAACAGTGCATCAAAAATTGACAGGGGAGACTAAGGGATGTGAACTGAAACAAAAGGGGTCAGCTTTTTCAACAGAGTTGGATGGTTTATTTTGTATACTGCAAGGTTGTTGCTGATGCTGATTCTAGGAGTTTAAGGAGATGGAATTTAGAAATTATGTGTATAATTGTGTAACATCATGCCATATATCCATTCACTTTCAATGTGAAAGTTCAACATGACATTCCTGCTATGTATGTAATAAGTCCAAAGAAAGGTATGTACTTTTACATTAACAATTCTTTAAAGGCTATTTTATTTCTGTTTACCAGCATTTCTGTTAACATTTACCATGTGTATGTTGACTATGTCATTTTCTGATGTAAAACATGGGAAACATTTTTCTAGCATCAAGGCCACATGTGTGCACGGGAAAAAAACAACTTTTTTCAGTCTAGAAGCCTAGAAAATAGATTCAGACTTGTTGAAGTTTGGTGTTTGGATAAGTGTTTGGTTCATGATGTTAGGACATTGGGGCACAACATTTTCACCGTATTATCTAGTTATGTAAGAGACTCTACACAAAGGCTGTCAAAGTTCATGGCTAGTTTCTTGAAGACAGCCACACAGAACTGTGGTTCTTACAAATGAAATACTTGATTTCATTACAGAACCACCTCTTTACCTGTTCAGCAGAAAAGCGTGTCTTCCAGATTATCGCTGCTTGTGTAGACAACATTACTCCATTTGGATTACATAAAAGCCATGAAAAGATAAACACAAGGTAAACAAACAAACTTACAATGCAAATGAAACACAATTTGATGCTTTAATCGCCTTGTTACTGGTGTTCGCGCCACTGTTTGCTGAGAGGATCTGTCTGTGTAAGTGTAAGGAACAGGGCTTGACATTTGTTTTGCTTAGCAGTCACTGTGGCTAGTGGTTTTCCAAAGTTACTAGCCACTCAGCTTTTTCACTAGCCAAATTCTCCCACCCAACAAAAGTGAAAAATAAAGGTAACGGTAGTTGGAGACTATAACCGCATGTATTTGTTTAGCAATGACATTTTATTTGATTGTAACACACAATAACTTGCCACAGCAGACTGTATGCAAGCAACATAAGAGAACGAGCAAATGGCACTCCTTTTGCCTTGTTGTTTCCATATGTTCTGCAATCCTTGCAGTACATGATTTTCATCAGAGGGTCATAAGTCAGCCACTCGCGACCTGACCTCCACTTTTCATTGAAGAGGCGGATCTTCTTCTTCGTCTCCCCTTGGCAATTATCTTTTTCAGTTTGGTCATCACTCTTTCTCTCTGTTTGCTGCACAATTGTGTCGCTGGGCATTTTGACCCCAGCAATGTGTCGCCACATTGTGCTGCCCCAAGTTTGACTGAATGAATGAAGCCCCGCTAGCTTCTTGTCAGGTTACCTCAGTCAGCTGGCTGTCACTGGCGAGACGCCAAAGGATGAGACTGGAACACGAAAGGACCAATGGGATGAGCACAGGTGCAGGCAGTGCTCATGGGAGTTGTAGGATCGAGTAGTATCACAATAGAATGACAATTACTTCAAGTGCCGTTTGAAGACTGCAATGATTATTTTAGTAGGCTAGGAAATGCCACCCGCCAAAGTGGCTAGTAAGAGTGAAGGTGTTACACGCCACTGAT
>CABFOQ010032636.1:0-11909 GCA_900660455.1 Gephyroberyx darwinii
TGCCAGTGAGCAAGCATGCACACTTTCCTAGCCCCCCTGCTCCTAACAGAGAAAGGGACAACGTGCAGAAAAGCATGGTCCAATCTGCCAGCCTGTCTGCTTAGCAGGGGAAGACTGGAATTACCCGCCACAACACAAAATGGTCAATTTTGCCTGACCGACATGTCAAGTTTTGACAAAGATTATTGATGTTCCTTATGTCACCAACACACAAGAATCTAAATCTAGAAAGTGAAATATTCTTCTGTGCTGACAAAAAAAATTCCCCTCCAGATGTTTTGAACTCAACGGCTCGTTTTATTATCTTCTTTCTAAAATAGTTAAAAGGGATGAATTACAATATAGATGAACCTAATCACACTATAGGAGTGTGACATTACATAACACTTCATCGCTTGGACAGTGACAAGACTAAATGAATTGAAAGCTGCTTCTCATCAAAACCGGTCGCTGCTATCAAGCCAACATTCCCTTTAGCCACGCATTCCTTCTCTATAAACCGTCCTCACACAGTCCAAGTTACAGAGGACGACATTCTGCAGAGGAAACTGGGAACAGAAAAGAGAGGGGCTTCAAGACGGCCCGGGTCTGATTAGAACTTAGTATACGCAACTGGTTTTCCAGGACCAGCACGGTTCTCCTCACAGCTGGATTGAAATCCGGCAGCGCCATTTTGCCTCACCTGCTGTTTTTGTACGAGCCATCCGTCCTGACAGCTGAACAAAAGCGCTCTAACCCCATTAGATTTTTGCCAAGTCACTTCAAATTTGGGTATGTGTGGGCTGAGGGCGCACAGCAGAGGCAAATCAATGTCCCAGCTAGACAGTGCAGCGTCCTGACCACTTCCTGTTGTGTGCAGACGACACACGCCTGTGGACACCGCAGATACAGGAAATAGCTCTGCGGCATCAGCTTACAGCGCCAATGGAGCGGCAATCAAACTGGACTGATTGTGAAATCGTCACTTTGGAGAGAAATTGAGAGGGTTTGCACATCTGTATGCGTCAGTACGTACTAAGACTTCAGACAAGCAATCTCATTCAAAATATTCACAGCTTTATTAAATCATTACAAAAACAAACTAATAGATTCATTTATCATTTAAAAACGAGACAGTTTCATGAATTTTGTCTTGATAACAAAATCTGCACACCCATGCAATGTTCGATTAAGTTAAATGTTTGCATTATCGTGTTGTAGAGATTGCAGATAGGGCTCCTAACCGGGCCTCTCACCAAGGAAGCCACAGATCAACAAGACTTCGAGGCTTCATGTGAAACAGTGTGACAGTACAGAAAAAGAAAAACACAAACGCTAGTGATTAGTATTAAGTCCCTTCGCAAATCTTTATCAATTCCCTAAAAACATAAAATACCATGTTGCTCCAGTATTGTGCAAATATATTAACCGCATCTGACAGGTGACAGATTTAACATGTATGACTATTGACCTAGTGAATACAGCCCCACTTCTGTTCACGGGGCTCTGCAGGGTTTGCCCGCTGAAAAAGATGAAATAAGATTACAAACTTGAGGCCGAGTTCGCCTCGCTCTCCTATGCGACCACGTTCTGGGCACTTCACTTCGTTACTAGGTACGTCTGAGCTGCAGAGAGCCTTCCTATTAAAAAGGAATTACTGGTCAGATTGTTTGCCCCCTATTCGGACATGCTTCGAGCATTGGCAAAGTTCACAGTTACTTTAGAAGAAGCTGAGCTTTTTCCCCTTTTGACAGCTCAGGATAATATTGACGGCATCTCGCGGGCACGTACCTTGGCAACGACTAAAGTTCAGCCCCAGCGTGAACACAGGCAGCTGGTTATGATCACCTACCCACGAGTCCATGAAACCAGTCTTATCACAAAACCCAAGACTGAGTGGGCCCGTCCCCACAAACCCTCCCCACGGTCCCGACAACAGAAAGTATAACTAGATAACCGTAGCAGCAGCCCTGAACTCTTTGCGCAGTGAGTGACGGACCAAAGGAAATTCAGTGTCTGAGTGTGACTATGACTGTGGTGGTGCTGGTCTGGATGACAGGCCATGTCTCGGCTTCTTCTTCCTCGTGCTACCTCCTTCACTTTTCATTGGCTCATCCATTTTCTCGGTGTTCAAAGTTGACCGGAGGCGGCAGAAGTCTCCTCACGGTCTGTGCTGGGCATGAACTTTCTCTGTCATCTGTTTGGCACTGTAGTAGGACAAGCTCAGGCCCATGATGGCCAGCATCATGGCTATCTGGTTGACCGCACGGTCTTGTGGCTGGGTCTGCACCTCACCAGCCACTTGTCTCTATGGAGATAAGACCACACAACATGACAAGGTTAGAGGTCATCCAACAGTGGGGCAAAGTCTGTCTCAACAATGCCGCTAAAGCTTCAGTTCGTGCCAGGAGGCTTCTTCCTTAAAAAGTAGTTTCAAAACCAAACTTCTGCAAATTAACCTTACCCTGTGTCGTAAGCCCGTGTGGGTACGACATTCATTCAACATTTAGAGATGGAGAGATTTTAGCAAAAAGGGGAGCACGATGTTACAGGCACAAAATAGAGTAAAGTCAGGCCAAACTCGCCACGCGCAAGCAAGCGGCAGGTATAGGAGGCCTGCCTACATACAGCAGATAGCCTATGTGGCCTCGAAATGCTTCAGCCCCCTCCTTGTCCTCCATGATCCCTGTGGAGCCCGGAGCAGCGAGACAGGAATGTCGCCATTTTGTGCTCAGGCATTTGAGGACAACTGCCCGTGTAAACACTTTTCCCCATATGAAACCAAGATCCATTGAAACCTTTAACTCGAGCCAAACAGCCCGCTGTAAGATTTTGCCTGTAACTATATGAAACTAAAAATGAATCAATTGAAAATGAACCATTTATTATACAAACATACAAAGACAACGGTATTCATGCCACTTCCTCTGCAGACAGTCAACATCAAAGCAAACTGTATTGTCACGCCGATGTGTCAAATGTTGCGCAACACGCGGCCACTTTTCTACGGTCTGTTGAGCTTTTGAGTCGGAGGAAAGCTACACAAGGGGACAGCCTTTGTTTTCAAATTAGTAAGAATAACCAAACAAAAACGTACAGCACAATAGGAATGACATATGGCCGGTCACTAATGATACAGAAAGGATTATGACGGCGGCAAAGGGAACAAATGAAATTCAGAGGAAATGATTTCACTATGATTAGTGTCAGCGCCAATTATATCACTGGTTTGGTGGTGGAAGCCGATTGTGGGTCACAGACCAGCAGGGCGGTCTGACTAGAACTAGTGTAGATGCCCAACTAAAGACAATACTGACAGACAGGTTGGTAGCAATAACACGACTTTTGCCTCGTTTGCGGGGTACAGTAAGATTTTAGTAGAAGTTAGGCATCCTTCTCATGTTTCCCTGTGATAAAACAACTCTAATCCCACAGATTATAGAACATAAACTATGAAATTCGACAGCCTCTGTACTACGAAATTGACATAAATAAATTAAAAAGTCTGTTTTTCTAAATGTCACATGGCCTTTTAATAACCAGCATGACATCATCACTTGCGCTCACGCAGCTGATTTGTGGTGGTTTTCACATATCCGTGCCGTGAAGCCTTCTTGTTTTTGGCTGGAGGAAACATTTGAAACATCACTCCAGTCTTTCATCACATGTGGACTAAGTGCTATTCTTACAGGTCATATGAATCACCAACTCTCAGAGGCAGAGCATTAGCGCTGGCATTCCCATCACAGGCGCTACATTCAAAATTGGTCATGCTCATATTGTGATTGAAGCATTTAGCCGGTGAAGGGTAGGGCACGCTGTAGAGCAAATAGGAATTCCATCTAATTCCACAAATGGCTTGGCGGGTTGGACAGGATAGAGAATATGTGCCGACATAAAGCATCAGAAACAATTACATTAAATATTTATGTCTCACGCATCAACTCTGAAGCCACTGAAATGGAAATTTAGACCAGCTGAGTGTTCATTCGCCGTCAAGTTCAGAGTTCCTGTTGGACGGTAAACCATAGCCGAGCTGCACGTACCTGCAGGAGACGGAAGTATCCAGGTGTCAGTCTGCCCAGTCTGATGATCATGGTGATTGGTGTGGGATGGGTTGAAGCAGACAGAACTGCTGATGCAGCTCTCAAGACCTGCAGAGAGGGGGGAGGGGGTGAAGTCAGAATTTCACTAACAAGTAAATTAAAACAAATACAAACTGCAGTCAGAAATTAGTGGGACTTTTGTCCAAAAAGCCTGAAAACTCAACAGTACTAGAAATTCAAGTCCTGTTTGAAGTCAGAAAGAGGAAGAGAGCATTACCGTTTGCGTGCAAATAAACTAGAACCATCTGATCCCTGCATGAGGAAGGGAACACATCTAGCCTGAAGCCATGGCACCAATAAAACCCAACGTGATCGCCTAGCTCACAGACCGGTCCAAATAAGACCTTAAGAACCGACCATATCAGAGCTTTCACATCTGGAGTTATTTTTAAAATCAGACGTCTTTGGCACCGTTTCTCTTACCGCCTGGAATGCCCCTTTATTAAATGATCATGTCTAAACCGGTTCTGGGTTGGAGCAACAGAGCCTCTATTCATACCGAGCCACACATTATCCTAGAAACAATGGGGTTTTTAAATTGTCGAGCACCAAATGAGAAAAATTGACACGTGAACTACACAGAGGGATGGTTATGCATCCAATCATAAATTAACACAATTTCCCAACAGACCCGACCCAAGATTTAACACCAAACTGCACAAGTTGCATCATCTTTGTGCGTTCAATAGTCTGACTGGTGCAAAAAAGCCAAGATATCAGCTCATCTCAAACATCCAATCAAGACTTTGAGGAAGAGGTTCAAGATGCAAACTCCTAAGTGTACTGGGATTTGACCACTGAGAACATTGTGATCCAAACCCAGGGGGTTGTGGGAAAAGGTGTGTGGATGAAGCTAAAACATGTGAAGGCTCAATCTGCACCTGGTTGGAATTCGACCCCTTTTGTTCAGGTGAAAGAGGGAAAAAAAACAAAGTAATCCAAGTCGCTCCTGTGTAAAACGTCAGTCTTGTATGTGAAAAAACAGCTCGGGGGGGTCCTCACCTTCCAAAGAGCCTGTAAAAGTTCAACTGGCCAGCAGGAACCTCCACTTCCCCAGCCAAGCCAAAAACCCTGACAGATGCCCAACAGAGGGATGAACTTGAACTGCTGAGCGAGCTTCTGCGCTCCGCCCTTTTATGCAGCCCTGCTCTCGCCCAACCAGATTCGCAGGCTTGCCCACCACACACTCCCACTCTCAAATCCACAGACGCTGTCAAACTGCATTACTCTGAGTGGACTGCGCTCAAACATGGCCCGCCCCACCTCCTTCCGCAACATTAAAAATCCTTCGTGAGCTGTCGAAAATAATTTGCTCATCCAGCCAACGCAAGGTAAAGTGAAATTAGTGAGAAAACCAAAAAAAGGCGGGTCAATAAGCTCAACCGCGCCTGCTGAAAGGAACACGTGTCAAAGTGTTGGATTACATAACTGCCCTGGCGGGTCCCTTTAATCTCGGGCAATGCCAGAAATTAAATGTTAGACATCAGGATTGTCCATTCTGGACCTTGAAACCAAATCTACAGCAACTCAGAGGACAGGCAACTTCTCATTACTAACTAGTGTTGGTTGTTTTGGGCTTCATGGGGAGCGATGCTTGTTGTTATATAAGCCTTTTCCATTTCACTGAACAAAATAGCTGCAGTTTCTCTCTGTGGATCTTCCAATGAGTGACATAACTCATGTTTACATCATGCAATAGGAGTCTTTATTGGCATGGGATGCATTGGTTCAGAATTATGTTGGGAGGTGTTTTTTCCAGTCGTGCATTAGATTTCCTTGTCATGCAGAAGTCAAACAATCTTAAAATAAGGTAAGCTCATTGTTGGAAGCCTTTTAGAAACCGATTCAATCAAAACTGACCAGCAGCTGACATGCAATTAAAGAAAACATCCCATCAGTAACCTGATCTAATTGAGTCCCAGCCAGGGAGACGAACAAAGCTAAATACAAGCAGATTGCAATTGATCTTACAGATTTAACAGCATTTTGGCTTTATTGGGGAGAAAAAGAAAGAGCTAATCGAGAGCTTCTTTTCATTATGGCGACATTTTTGGTGCCAAGTGTCATTGCTGTGGTGTTTTTACACTGCAGAGATCACTGTAGTCAAACCGTGACCACTTTCTTTGGTCAACTCAAATCAGTTTCTGGTGCAATGGCAGAGTGAAATTTCTTCAGGCAACAAATCCTTCATGGCAGCCGATCCTGTAGCCGTCGAGCCAGTCCATTCTTAGGAGTTGGCAAATAACTGCGGGCTGCAGCATGAGCCCAGGTGAATCACCTGTGAACTATTCAGGTTTACCAGAGAAATAGGGCGTTTCCAATTAATGTGTCACTTGAGGTCATCGTGCCAGCTGTGTACATGGCCATGACATGAGCCATGCTAACTCATAGTATACTTGGAATCTATGCTCAGCTGTCTACCAGCCCCAACTTGAAACTGGAGCTCTTTTCCCCCAGGAGGGAAATCAAGTGGTGGTGGGGGAGAATCAATACCAAGTTATAAGCGCTCCATTTCCCGAATACAGTTTGTCCCTGAGAGCTTATAATTCTCAAGACAGAGGAATTCTGTCTTCCCAAGTTACGATTTGTAGAGAAAACCGTATCCTGTAAAGCCAGAACTGAAAGCCTGTGAAAACAAAAGGGGGTTGGGCTGGTATAGATTCACCTCATCTCTCCCAGAGCTGATAAAAAAAAAAAAAGATGTCAATCGGCATTAGACTCATTGGGGCACTGGCCTCGTAAACATATATTGGGTACACGGTGTCCTCTAATGCTTGCAGCCAATGAAATCCCAGCGCCACTCCTTTCTTCCTCTTTTTGGCCCGCCTTCTTGTGTCACTTTCCACTCTTTCTGCAACCTATCCATGGAAACTGAGTATATGGGGCCCCGATTGTGGACAATGGTAGTGCGAATGGCCGAGGCATCAGGAGCTGCTGTGGCACAACTACTGTCGGAGCGCAAATCCCCTTCCTGAGTCAGTCATTCATTTGATAGCAGCCCAGGATTACATCACCGCTGACTAGATTGACTGTTGAGTTGTGCAATCCTGCCCCAGTCTGGGCATCGTCAAGACCTTGCTCCTCTTCACATACGACTATCGCGCGTGTGGTTATGCAAGCAGGATGTATGTGCTGAGTTTCAATGTAGAGGAGCAGTTAGATGAACTATGGAACATCAGTGTGTCCGTGAGTCTACAAATCAGTGTTAATGAGCAGAAGTCACACAAAAGGGGGTGACCCAAAATGCTCACCCAAAATAACACATTTCAGTACATGACACTGAAACAGGAGAGTGGGCCGCGGTTAGCTCAGTCGGTAGAGCATGAGATGCTTTAGTCTTAGGGTCCTGGGTTCAAACATAACTTTGACTATCACCTAGTCAGCTATGTCACCAAGACATGGCTGGTAACAGTTAACATGGCTGACTCAACGACAAAGAAAGTTAAATTTGGGCAATTAACACAATTAAGCCATGTGAATTGGGCCATAAACGTGTTGGCAACAAAAGAAAGTGTGATCCACAACTGCAACTCTGATACAACCACTAATAACCAGATGTCTTCAGTAGACAAAATGGTACGGGCACAAAAGCAGGAAATTAAACATTATTGACCCTACGATGAAAAACAATTCCATTTGAGACCCTGTTACGTTTCTTTAAAAGAGACAAATAAAACCTAAACTAGATTGTAGTTTACTATGAGCCTGTGCCATTAAAAAATATCCCAAAGGCAATGGTACGCGCTTTGTTCTCGTCAGCTCTGTGCTGGTACAAGATGTACAGATGACTACACCCCATGCATACAATATAATTGAGGCCAGAAAAAAAGCCCTAATACACCAGAGAAATAGTCCTATTATTAGGAACAGGACCCATCATTAGAAGTATTGAAAAAAAAAAAAAAATTAGTACGTTTATTTGACCCTTGCATTTGACACTACAAGCTAAAAATTCCCCATTTTAAAAAGAAAAAGTGATTTTTTTTTTTTTTAAACAAACCCCCAATCACTAGATTATTTCAGTCAAATTTTAATCCTGCTACCAACTAAAAACCCCACTGGCAATTTGTAGTTAATGGAGAACACCCCTGCTGCCATCTGCCTCCTGGGTAATTTCACTACATTAATAACTTTTGCTAAAGAAATTATTAAATATAAATAATACTACAGTTAAACCCTGTAGTAGTTTCAAGGGAGCTGATAGAATTCCCTGCAACACTCAACAGTTTTTTAACCCTTGCAAACCCAAAATCATTGATTGTTGATTACCATTTTCCCGAAAACGTCAATCAATGGCAGTGGATACAAGCAGTTTCTTTGATAGTTTAAAGAAACGACGGGTTAACAAAATTGATATACTCGACTGGGATTTAAAGAAAGAAAAAAATGGGCACGGAGCCACTTGAGCACCTCACCACAACCATGCCTGACACAATGACTCACTTTCTGATTTGGTTGCAAACTTTTGCAGTTAAGTTTTGAACACTTCCGTCTTTTTTTTTCTGCCAAAGTTCAGTTTGGAAAGCTGTGGATTTCTGCTTACCTGGGACCGCGCTGGAGTGTGGCTGCGAGCGAGCGGACGGACTCGAGTCGGTGTGACTGGGAGCTCGCGGCGTAAACGCTACATATATGAAGGCGGGCCGGTCTACATACCGTCTATACGCCACGAGGGGGGTGGGGCACTGTGAACCATGGCTCAAACAAAGCAGGGTGTGCGAATGAGAAATGTATAGACCACCCCCCTTAACATGTGAAGAAAATGAACTCGCCCGATTTGCGTGCTTGTATGTTTGCATGTTGTCTTTATTTTGTGGAGTTAAATGTCATTTAAAACTAGAATAAAGGCTTTCAAGACAGGAAGAACATTTCTGAGCGACTCTTATCAACATGTTCAAATACTTAAAAATACATAGATTTTTTTTTTTTTAGATCCACCAATTGATTTCTTCATATTTGTTGGTTTTCTTGGGTTTAATATTGGTTTAATGTGGGATTGTAGCCTTGGGTATCCGTTCCTGCAGTCTTTTGACCAACATGTTTCTTAGTTCTTATGTCAACATCTGCCTATCCGACATTTCTACTTGTCAGACCCTCACGTTGATTTTGCTTCCTCCCCCTCTCCTGAAATGCTTCTCTTGTTATCAGCTGTTCCCCTCCTGCTACCACATGCGGAGTTACACCTAAATGACTAAAGTATGAGTGTATGTGCTTTTGTCTTGACGTTGCACACCTCTCCCGCCTTAGGAATGCATATGAACTATTCGAACCTGACCTTCTCTGCAGAAGATGATTGACGGCCACTTTGAAAGTGTTGTATGACAAGTAAAAAGGTTACTGAAGTGATGGGGGAGGGCTGACCATGTCACATTTGACCCACATTTGGACCCTACCACTGCTGCCTCATCGACACAAGAGTCTGTCCAGCCAGATCCTAAATATGAACCACGTATGAGAAAAAAAAAACACAAATTATATAACTACACTTCCATGACGGCTAATGATTTTCTACGTTTCAAAACAATACCGCGTCATATTTGACCGAGTTTCACACGCTGCGGGAATGAATGAACAGAGGGGGACACCTACTGGATGGAAAAGGTATCGCTCAACTTTCGCGCTCCGTGCTTGTCGACGTAATTTGATGCGGCACCGCCCTCTACTGGGGGAATGGTGTAACACAAGGAGGCTGGGTCATCTTCACCAGGGATGCAGGGCCAAGAGTATGCAAGCTTACCCATCCATGACCTGCTGGACCTGGAGAAAACCCACCCTTATTTTAGCGTGTCGTGAACATGTAGTACCCAAAGGCTCAAAGTGCTGACTGTATAAAATGATGTATTCACATAAATGAAGCCATGAACATACAAGCTCATCCTAACAGCACAGCGAGCGGAGTGTTTGAACCTTTATTTTCCATTAATCATATATGCATTATGTAAACTGACATAAAGATTTACGTTTGAGAGATGAACTAAGGATTTTGAGCAAGTTACGGGCTTTTGCAGGTAATCCATTGTGTGGTGATGTTTGTACGAATTGTTTAGAGAAATGCGCTTACTGTTTTGCAAATGTTAAGGATGAATCGAGAAATGTACCAAAGTGACCAAGAAAAAACTGTAAACTACATTATTATTATTATGAAAAACAAAAAATAGCTCTGGCTGAGTTTATTATGGTGGGACATCCAGATCTGGTGTAGGGCATCACAGGAAACAGCAGCTCAGTCAGCGTCATCGTAGGACTAGGGGACCACGCAGGTGCCAACAATGCCCAGTTGCAGCATGGAAGCAGATAAGAGATACCCACACACACCCATACACACAAGCAAACTCATTCATGTACTCTCACTCACACAAACATGACCAGCATCAGTGGACAGGAGCAGGCTGACCAAGAGAACAGGACATGTAGGCAGGATGCTAGTATCCATCGGCAGGGACCTGAGCTACGGTGAGCTAATTGGTCTAGCCTTTCTCTGAGAAGAGACTGAGCCACTCAAAACTGTTATTATGATCACGACCAAAACTGAATCAGGGAATAAACATTCCCAAGTTGGGTGCAGTAAGAGGAGGAGCATCACTGGAATGACAGGACTGTTTCATATTCCTGACGTGAAAGTTACTCAAGTCAACAACATCGCTGCAGTTGAGACATTTCTCTCTCTTCTCTCGAAGGAAAAATAAAGCTTGGTTCATCAGACCTTTCTTAGAAATACAGCAGAGGCATAGACGTACACAGGTGAGTACAGAGATAACATTTCCTCTGTATAAACACAGAGCAGTAACACATAATTGAGCTGTATCCAGATAGGATGTTCCCCTGTTTACACTTTGAACAAATCTGTGTCAAATGAAGGTTTCAAGTGCAATATAACTATGTCAAAATGATTTTTGCTATTATTCCAAGCTTTGATAACTTGTTGTTGCAACACATTAAGGAACTACATAATTCCAATGTTGATATTTGACACTTTCACTTCAGGTCTCAGAGGCTAGACATGTCTGCTGCCAGCAGTCTCCTATCTGAAGATCAGTTTCTGTGTTCCATCTGTCTGGATGTGTTCACCGATCCAGTCTTCATACCATGTGGACACAACTACTGCAAAAGCTGTATCACACAGCACTGGGATATTAATACCGAGTACCAGTGTCCCATGTGTAAGAAGAGTTTCTACAGAAGACCTGAACTGCAGGTCAATACTTTGATATCTGAGATGGTTGCTAACTTCAGGAAGTCAGCTCAAAAGAAAGCCAGCAGCTGCCCAGACCAACGCTGTGCCAAACCAGGTGAAGTTCCCTGTGACATCTGCACTGAGACCAAACTTAAGGCCCTGAAGTCCTGCCTGGTGTGTCTGACCTCCTACTGTGAGCACTCACCTGGAGCCTCATCAGAGAATCACAGGGCTGAAAAGACACAAGCTGATCGATCCTGTGGAGAACCTGGAAGGAAGGATGTGTAAGAAGCATGACAGACCGCTGGAGCTGTTCTGCAAGACTGAACAGATGTGTGTATGTCTGCTCTGCAGTGTGTTAGACCACAAGTTACATCACATTGTTCCTCTGACAGAGGAATTTGAAGGAAAGAAGGCTGAGCTGGGGAAGACAGAGGCTGAAATTCAGCAGATGATCCAGGAGAGACAACTGAAGATTCAGGAGATCAACCTGTCAGTAGAGCTCAGCAAGGAAGATGCAAACAGAGAGATCACAGACAGTGTGCTGGTCTTCACTGCTCTGATGCAGTCTGTTGAGAGAGGCCAGGCTGAGCTCATTGAGATGATTGAAGAGAAGCAGAAAACAACAGAGAAACAGGCTGAAGGCTTCATCA
>CABFOQ010032639.1:3524-19363 GCA_900660455.1 Gephyroberyx darwinii
AAAGTGACGTGTGTGTGAGGATAGTTACAGTTCAACAGTTCAGTAGCCTGATGGCCTGCAAGTAGAAGCTGTTCTTCAGTCGTGAAGTGCGTGACTGACCGCTCCTGTACCGTCTGCCAGACGGTAGCAGGGTGAACAGAGAGTGTGCAGGGTGACTGGGGTCCTTAATGATTTTGTTGGCCTTCCTCAGGCATTGGGTGAGGTAGATGTTGTCCAGGGTGGGCAGCACCCTGCCCGTGATGGTCTGGGCGGTTTTCACCACCCTTTGTAGGGCCTTGCGGTCCTGGGCGGAGCAGCTGCCGTACCAAGAAGTGATGCAGCCAGAGAGAATGCTCTCAATGGTGCATCTATAGAAGTTGGTGAGGATGTCGGGGGACACGCCAACCTTTTTTCCGCAGTGGCACTTGGCACTTTCTTCCCACCTCTGTATCCTCCTTCCCATCGAGCCTCCTCGGGGGACGACAGGCTGCTGACACCTGTGCCCTCAGTGCCAACCACCCCCCACCCCAATCCTTACATCCCAGAGAGATGTGCTGAAGTTGGCATCCCTCTGCTGGGTGTCGCCACACTGTGTTTTAGAGTTGGGATGCTGTTTGCTTGGCATTGAACCCAGTGTCATTGATACACTCACCTAAGCCGTGGTTTGGCAACATCGTGTCCCACTCTTTTCCTTGCTGTTTCTTTATTGCCCAGGTCAGCAAGACGCAGAAACGGTCCATTTGCAGGCAGCCGAAGCCGGAGGTGAGCGATGCAGAGCAACTCCATATTCTCGCTGCCAGGCTGTGCTTTTCTCTCTCTATCACTAGCTCTATCTATGACTCTGTCAGTGGCAAGATGGTGTTATATGCAGGATCATTTATATGTATTTAAGGGCAGGGTGTTTCTTTGATTTCTCCGTTGCAGCCTCCACCCTCTCCATGCCATGCTGACAATACAACAGATCGCCTTCAGTCACCGGCTCATTCCACCAAAAGTGTTGAGAGGAGAGCTTCAGCCGGTCATCTGCACTGACAGACGTGCAGCTCTACAATGCGTCCTCCAGCAACAATCTTGGCCTCAGCAAGCTGGCACGTTGTTGAGAGCAGTTTTGTCATGAATGTATAATCTACCTCTCCCTCTTTTTGCCCTCTACAGTTTTAGCCTGCAGTATTTTCTATCCAGATCTCTGTAAACCTCACCTATAAACCTGTAAATATCAGTGTGAAATACAATACAGTCTATCTATCTATCTATCTATCTATCTATCTATCTATCTATCTATCTATCTATCTATGCAGTGGGTAGAGATAAGGAACAGTAAGACTCCAATTAAAATAAAGTTACATGTGTCTGCACCTTCATAATGAGGGTATTCACCAGTGATCACAGAGGCCCTTCACTGTCCACCTTTGAAATCCCTTTTTGAATTCATTTTCACTTCTCGGTCTGAACAGATCACCATCTCTCAAAGCAGTAGGGGGGCCCAATTAATATATCTAAGAATCCCCCTCCAGCCCGCTGTGAGGAAACCCTGTGTGTAAAAAGCACCATCATTAAGTCAGTCATGGTTCTCCCCTGGCCTTACCCTCCACAGACCTCATTACCTCCAAGGACATGTACTGAGTTGACCTTATCTACTGGGCATTATGGGACATCTAGCGATGAGCCCAGTGAAATGACTGTGCAATCGACAAGCTGACCTAATAAACATGGTGTATAAATCCATCCATCCAAATCATAAATTATAAAAAAGGTGTTATGATTGAGTCTTATATAAGAGACTGATGAGCAGAATTCATCTCTACTCCACTATATAGCTACTATCTAAGTCTGATCCCTCTATATAACATCGCCAGAAGAACGTTAAGCTCATGAACCAGGTACAGCTACCAAATTTACTGCTGGTGCATCCCACCATGACTCTCCCCAGATTTTATTGCACTCCTCTTCCCTCTCCTCCCTCCATCGCAGAAGAACCCCTCGCTCGCAGCATGGGCAAGAGATGTAAGGATGTTCTCTTTCCCTCTTCCTGTCCTCCCCTCCCTCCTCCTCCTGCTTCCTCTCCACATGCCACCAGTCTCTGAGTGTGTGTGTGTGTGTGCGTGCGTGTGTGTGTGTTGTCTCCTGCCCAGTCCTCCTCCCACAGCCAGCTACTTTCTGGCTAATGGAAGCTGTACATATAACAGCCTGCTTCTGTCTGGATGGAATGACCTTACAAGGCAAAGCTAGAGGTCAATGCTCTGTCTAGCTGTGCAGTAATAAATCAGTGCACAAGACCGGCTGCAGATTATGAGACAGTTCCTGAAACAAAGCACACAACTGAGCCTTTTTAAAATCCGGTGGCTACTGTGTTAATCAAGATGATCAACACTTCACATATTACATGTTCAATACAGTCAGTATATAAACAGTACTAGACGATGGGTCAAATTGCGTAACATTTGGTAGAATTCAATGAGACACAATATTTAATAGGATTTTATCTGATTTGTAAGTCCATAATATAAACTAATGGTCCACAGTTATCACCTCATGTTTATATATTATCATGAACATCAAGTGATGTGTTTGACTGCGAGTCCACAGCAACCCTGTGCTGCTATTTTTCTAAAGCCCGGGTTAAGTTTACACCCTTGTATTTCCATTAAGTGCTGATGGAGGTCGCAGATTTCCCACTGGCACGGCCTTGTTCTTTGAGTGTCCTCCATCCTCGCTAAGTCAATATTCACACTGCGTCCCACCCGCTCGGAAAATGACTGATGTATCCACCTGTGAATGCGTTTCGATTTTACTGAGCGCTAAGAGGACTAAACAGTGACTTTGGGGGCGCTAAATAATTTGGTGGGCAGATCATTATTTTACCACTCTATTATTAAAGCGTTATCAACAAGCAACTTGCTGCTGGGAGTCACTATTCAGCCTCACTCTCGCAACTCATATTGAATCCCCCAAATCGAACCTCAGTGAATTTTGCAACGTGCAACTTCAGCTCAGACACTTGCACTCCATTCTGCCATTACGACAGCTACTTGAGGACGGGATGGATGAGCGTTGGGGTGCGAAGGTAGCTGTTGTTTAAAGGAGTCTGCAACTGACATGGGGTGGTGAGCGCCAGTACATTGGAGTCAGTGGGTTTGAGCAGCACCACCGAAGACTGACCAATCACACAAACATGGTTGTGCCTTTCTTTGAATGCAACTGTGAGTCACGTTGAGAGAATTCCTCATCTAAACAGTGGGCTGACATACCAGACAGAGCAAAAGAGGTGCTCTCTCTCTGTGAGTGTGTGGGTACGTGTGTGTGCGTGTGTGTGCGCATAGGTGGGAGTGACTCAGTTTACTCTTCTCTCTGTTGGATGGAAAAAGGAGAAACATAAAATCCACCATCTACAGAAAACAACCCCACAACTATTCACTGAACAAAGAGATTGTCTGCTTGTAGACTTTTGTTTGTTTTTGTGATTATTGAAACCAATGGCAATCCTGCATCTTCTACTCTACTTAACCCCAGGTGTCTATAAAATGATTGTGGCCGAAGAATGACCCGTGCAGCTCTGTTGATGGTGATTGGTAGGGCTTTTTTTTTTTTTTCACATTTTTACCCAAATCTGCAGTGTAGCCTGGCCAGTGCATGCTGTTTATTTTCATTAATGCCTGTTGAACCTGTTCCTCAGCTGAGAAATAAGTCAAGACACACACCGGTATCCTACATCTATGCATTGCCATGCTTTTATTAATTGAAGATAAAACACTGTGGTACAACTTGCCCTTGAACACAGACATACATGCATGCACACACACACACACACACACACACACACACACACCAGCCCAAACTAAAATCTACCCTCACACCCACCCACCTATACATACACACCATCACCACCCCCTCTCCCTCTCCCTCTCCCTCTCTCTCTCTCTCTCCATCGGTCGCGTGAAGTCATTACCGAGCAGTCACTTCACACCGGCTGAGGGAGTGGTGTACACTAAACAGAGCAGATCTCTAGAGCCGGCTGACTTTAACGCACGTACCGTCACTGTTTCCTTCGCAAACCCGGGATGCCAATCCTCTGAGGCTGACAACTGCAGCGGCACCTCTAGGCGCATGGAGACACCAACCACCTCAACACCATGCGCTTCGTCTAAGCTCCGGCTCAGCGTCTTTGTCTAGAAAGGGGGAAAGTCTGCGAGATCACTTTCCTTGCTCCGTTGCGAGGCGAGCGTAAAAAGGGGTTTTCCTCCTCTTCTCGGCCAGCCTTTCTTTCTTCCGCCTCTCGCAGTCCACTGCTCGCCTCTCGGCTTTATTTGGGAAGAAAGCACCATTGTCTCCCTGAGTGTTACCTGCTCGCCCAGCACCCATGAATTCGGATATAAATGTGTACCTCGGCAGGGAGAAAGCGGGCATCATGAGGAAGAGAGCCTTGCTCCTTCGGAAAGGCTGCAGCTTCGAGATTACCAGGTAGGTTGGGGTAAAGGGGGGGGGGTCTTGAGCCGATTTTGTTTTATCTGGGACAAGGGGTGATCAAAATGCCTAGTATGTCCTCCCTGACTGCACTATCCCACCAAAACGCCACCTTACACGGGCCCACACAAGGAGTTTCTGCGGGCGGTGTGTGCCTTTCTCCTCGTGGATTGGTAATCTGTCCGTTGACCCGCTCGATGTGCGCGCAGAACAAGAGGGATGCCCCAAAACATCCCTGTCTCTGGCTGCTCTATCAACACAGCATGAGGCAACACTTCGGTGTGTGCTTGTGTACATATTGCACTTCCGCTTGCCTCAATTATTGCGATACCATCTGTTTGGCTAAGATTAAACCTTTTTTGTTTTTTGTTCAGTTTATCTTCTTTTTTTTTTGTCTCGACCGTGCGTTCACGTCTTGTGTCCGACCGCGGGATGCGTTACGCATGGGTGCAGTTCAGTCCGACAAAGCCGCTCAGTGCTGGGTCGCCATCATTCCTGTTTTGTTTGTTTTTTTAACCCAAATTTTTAAAAAATGACTGTCAGCCATTCCAACGACCGGAGTGCACCAGAGTCGTATTGTCCAACCTGGTGCCACGGAAGGAGTCTGCAGATTTTCACTCCAACCAAACACCACAGCAGCGGGTTTCACTCATTAGCACACCTTCAACCAGAGAGCAGGCACTAATCAGTGAAATCGGCTGCTGTAGTTTTTGGTTTGAATGAAAACCTGCAGACTCTTGGACCCCCATCACTCAGATTCTGGTCACTCATGAGGCAGCACACATATAACCAGGTGGCTTGGTGACATAAGGTCCTTCCCTGCATGGTGCATGGTGCGCCTCTTGCAAACCCCTGGAGGTTGCTGAGATGTGTGACCTGGCCTGGGCAGCTCCAACAGGATGACACCGACTGTGTGTATCATCCAGTCCTCAGTGTCACTCTGCTGTTTGGTTTGTCTTGGCCAGCCTCCCTTCCTGTGTGGTCCATACACAAATCATCAATCAGGAGTGTGTTTACGTGGTTTGGGCCAGTAAATAGCTGGTTTTACTTAAAGGCCATCACTTTCACTGATGTCAAGCCAACTCCTTACATAATTGTTTGCAGTACTTCCCAGCGAGCACCACACTTTGACTCACTGGGATTTGCTTGCCAAGAATACATCTAACCACAGGTGTTTTGATGGAAACTGCAGTGGAGAGAACCCAGCATTTTAAACACAAAATGCATTCACAGAGATTGGAGGTAGTGTGATTGTATTACTGGATCACTGACTGACTGTATATAATCTTTTAGTAATTTATTCCCGCTCATCGTCAGGGCTGGGTGGAAGTGCCGATCTATGTATACAACTCATTTACAATTCTCTGTTATGCCTCATAACATGTCGGAGTACGTGCGAGTTGTGAGAGAGTTGTGTGTTGGAGACGTCTCCAGGCTGCTAGGTCTCTAGTGTGTGTGTGGGTCTCACTTTCAGAATAGAAGCAAGTATCGCATTCAAAGTGCACGGTGCATGTGGGGGCGAGAAGAGCCCAGCTTTGCGCCAAGCACTTACTTTTAAAATTACACACAAAGTGTCCCTTCTTATTAGCTTGATTTATCCTCGACATTGAAGGAGCTTATTCCCGTGCTGTATTCCCGGGGTGTCACATGGTGAGGGTGCCTGGCAGACCGTCTCTCAGACACTAGCAATTTAACAGGCAATCAATCAGAGCCGGGCCTCAAGTGCTACTGCATGGGGTAAGTCTACACTGTACACGGGGGATCTGAAAGACACTCAAGTTAAGGGCTGCCGCTGAGTCCCTGTGAGGTTCATTTTTGCGATGCACACACCCACACACATACACATTGATAGCCTCACTCATGGAGACACAGGCACATAAACAAATATGCATGGATATATGCACCCGACACATTTGGATAGATTTAAACAGACACACATCTTGTGAACATGCTTTCACACACGTGCATGCACACACACATTGGCTGGAGTGTTTCCACATGCGTGCCTGCGGTAGTTTGTCATGATGTATTTTTAACCGGACATTGATCTGCCTCTCTCCTCCAGGCAAGAGACTAATATGTGGACGGTCAAGGTATGCAGAGACGGACAATCTCTGCATACCTTGACTCGCTATCTCTGAAAAACAAGGATGCGGTCAGAAACCTTGGTGTGGTCGTGGATTCAGACGTGTCATTCCACGGTCACATCAACATCACTAGAAACGCATTCCATCATGTAAAAAATATCTCTAAAGTTAGATGTTCTTTCTCTCCCAGTCAGACATCCGTGTGCCTTTATTACCAGCAGATTGGACGACCGTAACGCCCTTTCCTCCGGTCTTCTGAAAAAAGACAATAGGGCAGCTGCAGCTCGTGGTTAGATCGCTGCACTGGCTTCCTGTGAGCGCCAGACTGGATTTCAAGGTTCTGCTGCTGGTCTAACAAAGCCCCAAATGGCCTGGCAACACAATACATCTCTGACATACTCAATACATATGAGCCTACTAGGTGTCTCAGATCATCTGGCGCTGGCATTCTAGCTACACGGAGAGTAAAATCGAAAGCTGGGGAATCTGCTTTTAGTTTTTATGCTCCCAATCTCTGGAATACCCTGCCAGTAAACTTTCCTTTTCCCTAGGGCCTTTACGTGTCTGCTGGGCTGGTGTCTGCGTTGTGTACTCTGTTATTTATACTATTTTTATACTGCCTTTCTATCTCTACTGCTGTTTTATGCCTTCTCGTTCTTGTGTGTTTTCCATTTGCTGTTTTGTAGATCATTTTGTTATCTGTCTCATACCTTCTTTTCATGTAGTCACAGTGCTAAATGTGCTATATAGATAAGTGTGATTGATTGATTGATCTGACATCGTGGATTAAAGCGCTGGCGCTAACTCTCTAAAACTAAAATCTCCAAATGGAATCTAAATGACTTATTTCAAGCGGTTCAGCTTAGGGAGAGGTTCTAATGATGCAATCAAGAAAGTTGACATGATCTCTTCTAATCTCTAACTAATGAAGCTAATCTATGTTGGCGTTGGCACAGCATGAGCACGTCACGGTGTTATGTGTGTATGTGTTTGCTGAAATGATCATCCCTCCAGTTGTATGGCCACTATACAAAACTAAGCCTTATCTGAGGTCAGCTGACTGGCGATACATTCTCATTTATGGCAGGTAGTGGAGCTGGGTTGCGGGTGAAAGGTAAAGAATCGGATGGACTACTGGAACCTATTAGTTGGTCATTTTGGTCTGATGTTGACCATGTAGACAGGTTGTTGTGTTTCTGCCCATGCTTGTTAGTGTCAGGGTATCTGTCCGCAAGCATGTGTGCAGGTTTGTTAGGACTTTAAACAAGGAGAGAAATCTGAGCTTGCTAGGGTAGAGACAAGCACCTATTGGATGAGTTCTCTCAATGCTGTTCTCGTTATTATGGCAATTCCACACAAGGTCATCCTTTATGGGAAACCTTGGTAATGACAGAAAACATCTCAATATTCAAGAGGGGAGCCTGGATGTCCGTCAAGGAACAGTAAATCCTAACGTATTTGGTGTCCCTTTCCATCCTTTTCCATAACCATATGGCATATCTCCTTCCACTGTAATCTCCTGCCTGTCACTGAAGCCTTGGGCATGGCTGTACCCTGTGTGATCCATGGTCTTTGCTAACCATCTCCAGGCAGTCTGACTCAGGCCAACTGTGTCTAAAGGAGATTTGACTAGATGGTGACTCCTGAAGGAGGAGCCAGGAAATCACTGGCTTGGAGCTGTCCAAGAACTGGCAGTACAAGCATAACTCTAGAAAGCTAACAGACAACGCCAGAGAGACGGAGGGGAAACGATGCGAATGCTCAAAGCTACCAGGCAGTAATAAAACCTGGCAAACCAAGCATAACTGCAAAAGAGTGGTGAAAGCTGTTCTCTGATAAAGCCAGTATCAAACATGCAAGAATGCAGCAGCGTGCTTTCTAAGAACGTAGCGGCAACCTCAACCAGATGCTGATGTGGTGGAAACAAACCTCGTTGTGTGGAATCCTGAGGCTCGCTGGAGAATCCATAACAGAGCAGTTGTAGTTCATTTAAGGAAAGGTATGCACTGGCAGGGAGCAGTTTCAATGTGTTGCAGGACGACGAGGGAAGAGGAGGGCTAAAGCGAGGCATTATGTGATTAGACCATCTTACCAAGGTAGTGAGATACCTGAGATATGTAGGGAGAAAAGAGCAGGCTTGGAGTGCTTTTGAAATATGTGCAGTTCATTAACCAATCCACACAATGTGCCGGTGTCACCCTTCCCCTCCTCCTCTTCCATGCATGCACCCCTCGCCCCCACCACACACACACACATCCACCCATTAATTTATTGAAGTAAAGCGGGGATAATGTCACCCAGCCTACTGCCTGTAACTGTGACCACATAAATGGAGCCGAAATAGATCCTTGGCGGTTGCAACCACTGAAACTCTTCCTCACCCACTTTTGCTCTTCACCTCTTCCTTTTCTCACTGAGCTTCTCACAACAAAAAAGTTATAAGAGTGCATTTGCTTTGAAATGCTATCTCCATCGACATTAAACTCTCCCCGTCGCCAAACCCGCAATGTTGTGTAACTACAGTTACCGGCCGGGGGTCTTGCCGTAGCTTGTGGCGGATTGCTGCTTGTCAGATTGGCAGGAGAATGGATCCAGATGTGGCTGAAGTGAATCATGCTGCGTTCACATGTTTTCTAAATGATCGGAAGTGAGAGGGTCTAGCATATGTATCTTTGAAAAAAAACTAAAATAAACGTGTTACGGTCTGTGTGTTTTCCTGGTGAAGGCTTTACAGAAAGCACCAGAGCAGTGTGTGAATCAAAACCGTGTGTTTCGAGTTCAACACGTGTTTTCTACATTTATAGATGTAGGAATGCTCGTGCACTCGCGTATACAGGGACAGCACCGCGTTGCCATGCGTTGTCTCTCTCTCTTTCTCGCTCTATCTAACAAACAAACAGAGTGAGACTGATTGTGATAGGCTGGGCCGGTGGGGTCCTGCCCTGCGTTAGAGCCTGTCATGGGCCAAGTGGGGAGCAGAATTGATGGGCCGGGTGACAGTTCACTGACTCATGGCACTGCTCTGTTTTGGTACTGTGGAAATTTTTTAGCTCTCACAGATAGAGGAAGAGCATACACATACACACAGCACTTTGGTCCTGTGTGTGTGTGTGTGTGTGTGTGTGTGTGAGAAAGAGGCAGAGAGGGAGTAAAGCTAGACACTTCCAGTTTTCAGCTATGCTTTTGTGTTCTGTGGTCTGATGGTATCTCTGTTGAATTCAGCATGATTGCATGAACAATGTTGGCGCAATATCGTGTGTATGTATGTGTGTGTGCATAGCCTCAGTCTCATATGATCTCCATAGAAGGTTTTAGCTAGGAGAGTGAAGCGGTGTGCAAGGCTAGTCTGCCCTGCTCAGTCGTACAGTCAGTCCCTCAGTGAGGTCGGATAAACACTGGACTGTAATCACTCCCATATGTGGCTGCATAGCTCAGCACAACCCAGCACAGTTCAGCCCTGCACACAATGCAGCCTCACCAGGCTCATTTAGACAGAAAAATAGACTCAAATAGCGAGAAGAAAAATACAAAAAAAATCCCTTGCTTGATTACAGCCCTATGTAAACTTTTACTCTTCGACTGGGACATCTGCTTCCATTTAGGGCTTAAAGACACATACCTACACATTAAAATGCACTGTGCACTTCTCCGGGAAGCTTGGAGGCTGGAAAAAAAACCCTGTTTCCCATTATAGTTAGCTGGAATAAACCTGGCGTAGAGGGAGTTGTACTTTAGGGTAACGGTTGAGATGCGGCCAGGTTGAGCACAGCCACAAGCCACATGCAAGTCATACTCTAGGGAGTGTGTGTGTTTTTTTCAAGGTTGCATAAACTTCCCTTTCCAACCTCGGTCACTATCAAGGATGACGCAAAATAGCAGTGTGTGTGTACATGTGTGTTGAGCTGAGATGGAGAACACAGTGGAGTAGTAGTTAGACAGATCAAAGTAAGTCTGTGCAGTACATGTGGACATCCATGTGTTTCACTGTATGTTGTGATACTTCACCCTAATAGAGAGATCCATAGGAGAGAGAGGTGGACGCGGAGCCCGCGAAGGGGTTACTGTTGTACATTTTTACCCTGTGGTTTTAAGGGAGGCCAGCCAAAACCGCATGGCGGTTAGAGAATGAGAAAGAGAAAGGGTAAAAGAATGAGAACGAGAGATAGAAGTGTAGCTCTAAAATAGAAACTTCAAGGAAGGGTGTATTTTCATAACGGTTTAGCGGAGGTTGTAAAAATCTGGTTCTTGCTAAATTGGTGAGGTGTGGACACTCTCAAAATAACTACTTGAAAGAAATGTTCCCAACTGTGGCCCTTCTAGTATCACAGTCTGTGGATGATATTCAGCAAAACCATAAAATGTGACATAATTGTAGTTTTGCAGCTGTCATTTTAGAGCTCATGCCTTTTTTTTGTCAAGGTCCCTTGGGTGTAAGGTGCACTACTGCTGAACTTGTGGTTGAGCATGGCGCTGCATTTGACTCAGAGGCAGAAAGTGTTGAGGAAACTTTGAGAAGTGTCCTCATGGGTACTTCCCTGTTTGTCTATTGTTGTTACCTTTTGTTTTGTTTTCATTCAAAAATCAATATAAAGTCACAAATACACACGCACATGCATACACACAGATAAACACACATACGCAATACATGTAATTTGGAATAGAGAGTCTCTATTTTAACTCATATGGTGTGTTTCTCTATCATTGTAACCCGTGACACTGTCAGTCAGCTGAGTCACTCAGTCACACACACACACACACACACACACACACACATATATACAGTTTCTGCTCCATCAACTGTGAGAAATGTTGCAACCACAAGAGGGCAGACTCTTCCCATAAGTATGTCAAAACGGCGTGACGTGAGTGAATTAATGGTAGTCTGGTGAATGATGGGAAAAAATATGATGGCAAAAACAAATGGCATTCATACCTTGGATAACGATCTAATGCAGTTTAGGCTTTTAATGTATCGCATAAAAATCTGAGAAAATCATTGTAACTTGCTGATTTTGCAGCAAAACCATTTTTGTGAATGGATTTTGTTGTAAGCACAAAACCTGTGAGTGGGAAACTTAGAAATGACGCTCCTGTACATTGGCAGATTGGTTAGTGTGTTAGGATGCAGTGACAGAGCGATCAGCAGAGCAGGTGAAGCCAAGCGGCTACAGCTTGGGCTTTTATTCAGAAAACAAAGGCTTACTGTGTTTCTTTGTGCATGGAGCAAACATGTATTTAACATGTATTTAACAAAATGAAATAATGGGTGTTTTTGTGGCAGTAGCAAGAGCGAAAGCATCAAACAACATTACAAACAGATGTACGGTGCTCATGTCTCCTGCAGCTCTTTCATCAGTTCTCTCTTCATTGTGGAGGGTATGAGCCTCCCACCTGTTCTTGTATCTACCTTAGCTGAGAGGCTTATCAGGGTTATGCTACGTCAGTGGACCTTTCATTTAAAGTGTAAGTATCATCTCCTGACCACAAGTACATATCCTCATCCCATACACACACACACACACACACACTGTAGCTTGAGGGCAAGGGCAGAGTGCTATCCAGGTCTGGTCTGATTGTTACAGACAAAAGGTTAATTCACCTGATCACGTTTAACGAGAGGACCGTCATCAATCGCCACTGCCTGACATAGTGACATTTTGCCGGGGCCACTTGGTGACCTGTTGGCATTTGGGACGCACTAGAAAAAAGGAGCCAGGGTCTGAATCCAAATCGTGTGCGTGTGTGTTAAAACTTTGGGGAAAGGATAGCCATGCATGTTTCAGTGTACAGAAGAGTACCACTGTTCAACTTGTACTTCTTAAAATCACTATTTTGCAGCTTAGACTGTGCCGGTGCATCGTGCAGTACAACAGATGAATGATGCCGCAATCAAATGTCATCGTCGTTATGCATATCGCTTCCTCCCACAGGTTACATATTATCCAATGACAAAGCCACATCAAAGCGCCGTGACATCATAGCAGGTTTTGTATTTGCATGTTGCCTCCCTGATGTCTGTGGCAGATAAAACCCTCTATTGACACACGATTAGTTACTAGTAGTGCTCCTAATATAACTCAACTATGTGTCACACAGTGTGCATGTGTATATGTGTAGATGACTCCCAGTAGGATCCCCTATGATGTCAATAACTGGCACTTTTTCAGTTAGCTTGGAGTAGTTAAGCTGATTGTATGCTTCCTCACACGTGCTGATGCATGCACACACACACACACACGGTAACAGAGGCCCTGTTTATCCTAGGCGTGGGAAAGGTGCCGTGGTCAGACATGGCTTAGCGGGTGAGACTAAAGGGCCTGAGTGGCAGCTGTCCAGAGACAAGGCAGCATAGCTTGTAGGGATTAGCACACTATTGAGTCAAGAGCTCCTGATCCACACCATGCAGCTTCACAGGCTTGCACTGTTGATACTAACGTGCGTGCGCACACACACATTTTGCGTACCTACACGCGATGAAGCTTACTAACACGGACACATACATTGTGAACCCACACACTATAATGCTTACACCTACATATACATCCTGGTCTTTGAATTTACATTTGTCTGGGGAACACAAAGCCTGGGATACTCCATCACTGCCAGGTCCCATGCACACACACACACACACACACACACACACACATAAAGTTGATTTATTGAGGGTTGTGTGTTCATTGTGAATATTTCACTTTTTATTGTCATTTTTCATCTGTGATTCTGAAGTCCTCCACAGTTCAGTGGTCAATCAGCATCAAATTGTGCTCATCTGTGCGTGCACACCGCTTTTCTTAACAGCACACAGTGGCTCGATGAGACACAAATGCAAAATATGCTGACACATGGTTTGAGTCTTGTTCATCCCTGAGCAAACAGCATGAAGACAAAGGCTAAAGTGTCTAGCCTGAAGATTCATGGCTGGATCTGTTTGTCGTTAAGCACTTTAACAGTCTCTGTTTCTGTGAGGACGGTAGACGATCAATGAGCTTAAATCTAAAGGAGCTCATCAGGACTGACATAGACAGACTGACGCACACAAACAGCACTGGACGTCAAACAGAAAGGTGTGTGTGTGTGTGGTGTTTTCCACTGTGAGGAATCGGTGGATTATATTCATTACCCGGAGCAGATTGCTGCTACGATGCTAGCTCTCAGGCGCTCCACACACCAACAGGTTCACCTTTGAAGAGGAAGTCTTCCCTTATTGGCTTCCCTCGCTACAACATCCAGCATCCCTTATGCAAAGCGTATGAGGGACTGTGGCAGTGTGTGTCAAAGAAGTGTAACAATGGGATGGTGTGTGTGTGTGTGTGTGTTGAGGTTTGGTGTATGACATATGAGTAGCCCTGTGTGTGTGTGTGTGTGTGTGTAAATATATATATTTATGTGTTTGTGTGTGAGCTCGTTACCCTCGGGACACTAATTAGGGGCGGGGGGTGTTCATGCGTCTCAGGTTGGTCGTTTGGAACTCGATCCCGACGCCAGAATGAAGGTGTCATTTCATTTCAGTCGTCCCTTTTGAAAATGGTTTTACTCCAGGCTCCAGGCTGTTACAGATTACAGCTGCATTTCGGGCATGAGCTATTTTTAAAGGTAGCCGCGTTCGAACGGAGAATGCCTCGCTCTCCTCTGTCGGTAGCTATAGGTATTTTCCTATGATGTAGGGTGCCACAGAGGGGGGTTTCTACTCATTAAAAATTGATGAGTGGCTGAGTGCTGTGTAGCCTGAGCTGAGCATTCCTGCACTCCTTCATGTCATGTGTGTCGACCCGAGCTGCAGACACAGGCCATGGCTGCGCTATTGTCGAGGTATCAGATTTACCTAGGCTCACATTTCACCTGCTATTCTGTGTGTGTGTGTGTGTGTGCATGTGTGTGTGTGCACTCTTTTTTTTCACATTGTTTTTCTCTAACCCTCTGCCACTGGGCAGCCAACGCTCGTAATTCACTGTTTTCTTCATGGCTCCTCCCCCTCACGTGTTCAACGTTTTCCTTCTGTGCCCTCCGTCCCGTTCTCCCGTAGTATATTGAAGCATCTTCTTGTTATCTCCTTTTCAATTTCTCCCTACTTTTCTCCACCTAGGGGGTCCTCTTACTCCAGCCTGCTGGGTTTTAGAGAGTTTAGGGAGTGGATGTGTGTTGTGGGGTGCTTGTAGCCGGGACTCAGCCGCAGAGTCTGAAGGTAGCGGCAGAGTGTAATAAATAGCAATCTCGAGTGTGTGTGTGTGTGTGTGTGTGTGTGTGTGTGGGACTTGTGTATATGCATGCGTGTTTGTGCATCCAGAACCCACCACACAGTGTTAAACAGGCAGAGAGTTAATCAAGCAAAAGAGATTAGAGGAAGGGGGGTGAGGAAACCAGACGAGCAGACAAGGAGGTAGATATTGAAGTGGTAGAGAGAAAGATAAAGAGTGAAAGAGGAGGGGGGAGAGAGAGAGAGAAAGAAAGGGAGAGATGAGATAATGAGTGGATGACCTCATCATCGGCTGGACCTGCTGTTGAGTGGGATTATGGGTGGGCCCAGGGCAGCGCATAGGAATGATTGATTGGTGAGGATCTGGGAGGCCAAAGACACTGCCTCCAAACACACACACACTGTAATATACTCACACTACCAAACACACACACAAGAATGTACACTCTTAGTGCGAGCAGCATTGAGAATGAGAAAGTAATTTGCAGCTTTTCTGTGTAAGTGGCCATGGGTGTGGTCTGAGCGCTTAAACTGAGTGGGAAAGATCCTTGAGAGACAGAAAAGCTCTTTATCCGCTCTTTTTCTGTCAACAAGAGGTTCATTTCCACTTCTGAAGAGTTTTGAGAATAAATATTTAGCCTAATTCTGCACAGTCAATAATACAAAGTGCTGGTGGACACTGGCAGGGCAGTGGATACTAGACTAGACTTCATTTACTGTCATTTAATCATCTGACAAGGCTGAAACATTATTGTCACCAGTTAATCACGTTTGTCATCCCGTCTGAGGACAGGAAAAGAAAAACGCACGTCTGTTCAAGTTTCCTTCTGACTTAGCCCTCAGACGTGCCCTGTATCCCGATCAGGCGTTGCGCTCCAGGATGCTGTAACTGTAGGGAGGCGTCGCATCAAGTGAAGGTGATGTAACAGCTGTGCCTCGCACGTTGCAAAGAAAAATGACAGAGGCGCTTCTGCCTTTTCACCTCTGCAGCAACAGCGTGCCCAAACGTAGCTTCCCTAATTGTCATAGATTGAAATGCACTACTGATGCGCGCGCGCGCGTGTATGTGTGTGTGTGAGAGAGAGAGAGAGAGAGAGGGGGGGGGGGGCGGGGGGACG
>CABFOQ010032653.1:0-11581 GCA_900660455.1 Gephyroberyx darwinii
TATTTGTGAGCACACAAGTTTTTTTAATCAAAATTGACTTGAACGCAGATGGACATATATCTGGAGGAACTATTATGGCAAGGAAAGCAGGTATTCTCTCCTTGTTAGCTAGCTGGTTGCTAGTCAGCTAACCAAGCACCAAGGACAATCCCAGCATGACTGGAGTTTTACGCTCATTTACCGCATTCCCTTCCCCTCCCTCACCAGTGCCTATATCACATCATGAGATATGACATTTTTCCTTTATTTTAGTTGTTTGTTTCAAAATATTTACTTTTACAAACACTGCCTAAATATTACAAGTTACTCCCAGTGAAGAAGAAGGCAGCAAATAAAAGCCGTAGTTGTGTAGAATCTAGCTTTAATAGCCATTTCATTTCACAGACCAGCTGGCGGAAGTCTTGCTTTGGTTTGTGTTTTGGCTTGACTGGGTTGTGTTTGACAGGAGGCCGGTCCTAATAGTCCCACTGCAGAGAATGTTAGCTATTGGTTGAAGGATTTATTTTGGAGAGGAAAAAGTGGGAGCTCCAGGTAAAAACAGATTATGGGATGGGCACGTCCTAGCAAATATCTGCATCTAATATAAAGTGTGTGTCTGTGTGTCTGTGTGTGTGTGTGTGTGTGTGTGTGTGTGTGTGTGTGTGTGTGTGTGTGTGTGTGTGTGTGTGTGTAAAATGCCTTTGGGACTGGTAGGAGAAGCCAAGACTTGATTTCCCCTTGGCGCCTGGATGCTCTAACACTTGGATCTTGTTGCTCGCTCACTACACTGAGTGAACCTGATTGTTTTCAGATGGTCTTTTCAGCCTTTTTCTCTGTAGTGTCTCTTTCCCCTCTGTTTCAATACATTTTCACCTTAAATAAATTGGTATTTTTTACCAGAAAGACCCTAGTTTGTAAGGAGAACATGTTTCGGAAGCAGAATAGTCTTTGTTTAACTCTGAAAGGTCATATATACAATAGCTCCTTTCTATAATTTAATTGGACAAGATAAACATGGAGCTGAGTCTTGGAGGGTGTACCCTGTCAACTTTGACAACCCGTGACAGATTTGGAGAAACAAATGGTATTGCTAAAATTGGTAATACTATGCCTAGAGCTTCATGATGATGACACAACACATTCATAAATACTGATTCAACCCTTTGGTAAACTTTCATAGTGATTCATGCTAACTAGACATACAAGACATTCATTTGTGCTTGTTGTAACACATTCATAACACATCAATAAATGCTGAATCAACATAACATTTTGGTTAAATCATCTACCAGACGTGTTGCCCGTGTTCACCATTATTTGTGCTTTAGCTACAGCGTCTCTCCAATCTTATTTCTGTAACCCGCAGTCTGGTATTTGACAAAACAAAATGTAGTACTCAAGAATTATCGTACATATATCGTACACTGTAGAGTCTGAAAAAAAACATGTGAAAATGTCTCATCTGTTTTTCCCAAGGCCTTGAACGGGTGCAACGGCTGGCAGAGAGCACAGTCTATTTCCGCAAGAGACTTCGAGAAATGGGCTTCATCATCTATGGCAACAGCGATTCTCCTGTCGTACCCATGATGCTCTATATGCCCGCCAAGATAGGGTGAGCCTCTAGCTTTGACTAGCTACTGTTACTGGAGAATACTATTAGTCCCTTGGTGATCTAATTCTGTGTGATGCATAATATCCAATCAAAATGTTGTAGTATTGATAAATTATATAATACATATGTAATCAATCAAACTGCATCATATCAGAGGTGGACGGTACTGACTGTCTGATATTAGATTTTTAGTAGAAGGCCAATATCTACCCCATATATTGTCAAACCAGTATATCGGTCTAATACTTATCTCTACCACGTCTTTCTGCCCTCACGCTATTTTCTCTCTCTCCCTTCCTCCCACCAGAGCGTTTGGCAGGGAGATGTTGAAGAGGAACATCGGGGTGGTGGTGGTGGGCTTCCCCGCTACGCCCATCATAGAGTCTCGAGCACGCTTCTGCATCTCGGCCGCCCACACGAAAAATATGCTCGACAGGGTAACTACTCAGTGAGATAAATAAGTGAGGAAACATGCTCAGTGAGGAAACAAGGTCTATCGCTCTGACACCGCGGAATTTGATAAAAACAGACCTGAACAGATCAAAGTCTGACTCTGAGGTCCTGACTTGTTTGATAAATAGTTCACTGCTGTGATGTCAACTGGGGTCATGATTTGACTGGAAGCACTTTTCTAAATCTAAATCTTGTCTTTGGGTAAACCGTTGATTTGAGCAGTCTTGCATCCAATTTTATATACTTTTATGCAATTTTTCATTGACATGCCTTGTAAATGGTCTATCAAAGAAGAAGGTAAAGGAAAAAGGGACAAATTCCTATTTTTAGACTGCAACTGCAGCACCTCTAGTGCCAGTGTCAATCAGTTGATGTTGAATCACACTATGGTATTGGATTCCTCCCACCTTCAAGGCTAGTAGTGCTTCTGCTCAAGTTTATGTAAGACCCTGTTGATGCAAGTAGGTGTAATGGCCCTGATGTTTAAAAGCTGAAAAAGAGGCCATGGTGACACTAGAAGGAAGCAGGGCGGTCACTTCTGACTTCCCTTTGAAGGAGGGCAAGTAAACAGACCAATATAGCATATACAGAAGTATCCTCAGAGTCCTCAGATGTTATACATCCACTCACTGCCCATGCCATTTACTCCTTATGCTGGTTTATGTAAGTGCAGACCCTGGTGCTTTGCTCGCTCTAGACAACACATCAAAAACGTGTCCCCCCCCCCAAGGTCTGCCCACTGCATACCTGCCTCCTCTTCCAGTCCCCACTCTTTAACTTAGACTTCTCATAGTAAACTTCATTTAGAGCAGTGGTGTCCAATCATGTACCATGGAGGGCCGAGAGCCTGCAGGTTTTCCTTCCAAACCATCACTGCACCGAGCGATTTCACTAATTAGTTTCCCCGCTCTCTGTTTGAAGGCGTGCTAATCAGCTGCATACTCTTGGGCCTCCATGGCACATGATTGGACACATGATTTTGATGATGTCACACAACATGAGAATGTTGTTCTGGGTTCTCCATCTAATTAGGGCATCCTGGTGGTTGGCTAAGATTTCTTCCTAAGAAGTATCTCAGTCGGATGAAGTCCAGTGGCAGGTTGGAAACCAAGGTTCGCAGGACAGCAGCCCTGCAGGAAACAGGTTCTAGCATCAAGGAAGGCAGAGAGGTCATCCAGCTAAAAAAAGGATAGGATTAGTGCTCAGAAGCAGTTAAATGGCCAGGCTGCTGAAAGTGGGAAATGGTAAATTATTAATAGTAACTTGAGTATGTGTTAGACAAACTTAAAGGAACAGCTGTGACTACATCAGAAAAAAATGGGGTGGGATATTCAAAATGGGATATTGAACTTGAGTATGGAGTAGAAATCTTTGGAAGAAGGAAGAAGGCAGGCATCGAGGTGGTTAAATCCAGGCAACAACAAGACATAGACAGACTCATCTGGGAGAGAATTTAGCTTAGGAGACGGTGGAGGAAGGATACAGAGGTTGAGAAAGAAGGCAGAAATATATTGCAGGCAGATGTGAAGGAGCTGTTGGCAGCATTAACCAGAGCAGAGAACATTAGGGAAAACAGGAAAAAGAGCGAGCCAGTATAGCATTTTACAAGAACCCATTTAGATTTGTGAAATCGTTTTTGTGAAGTGAAGTAAAATGGTAACCTAAGGGCAACAAAGCAGGAGCTTGAGGACTATTTGGAAAAGGTTTTGGTGTTTGTTCTGTCTCTCCCTGCTTGTTCTGCTGAGTTATGCAAAATAAAACTGAGCTGGAATATTTAGGCTCAGTGAAACACTGTGTTTACTTGTTGGGGTGGCTACAGGCCAGTCCAAGCTTGAGGCGGGGATGTGGTTGGGGTTGTGAATGTAGAGCAAGCTGGGAGCTGTGGAGCATGGCTCTGAACAAAGCCCCTTGTTTTGGGCTGTTTGTTCTCAGCCATTTCTGCTTCAAATGAAAAGTAAACGCACATTTAGATACATTTTTCTTATATCCACGTTATCCAGGATAAGGTTGGCTAAAGTAAATGCCAACCGAAAACGAAAAGTGATGCAGCCTAAGTAATAATAATAATATGGGTAATAATATGGGTTAAGTTACCTGGGGAGAGATAACTGTTTGAATTTTTGAAAGTTTGAAGGACTTCATTACCCAGAAATCATGTACTCTCAGTGTCTGGTAGGGTGGAGGTGATGAAGAGGTTCAGCCATCGTTGCTAGCTTTCTCTAGACGGAGCGCTCACTCACTGATGGTTAGGAGACACTTTTAGGTGTTGCTCTTAAGTTTTACGCTGACAAGACAGATTGTGTAGATGTATTTTTCCATTACATCATGCCTAGTGCAGCTTTGAATTCATTAGATGCACATATTGTTATTCATGTTGACACCTGTCCTGTCCTGTCCTGTACCTGTCCTCAGGCGCTGAGTGTCATCAGTGAGGTAGGTGATCTCCTTCAACTCAAGTACTCCAGACACAGAATACAGCCGTCTTTGGGCCGACCCTTTGACAACGATGTGTATGAAGACATTGTCGACTGATGAACTTCTCCTCTTCTGAAGTGGCGTGGATCAGAACCGTCCCAGAAAAAAAATGGATCAAGACGGATCGCAAGTCTTCCACCCAAAAAGAGAACCAAAATGTGCACAGGTGCCCCTTTGTCACAAGCTTGCCATGAAATCACCAAAAAAAAAAAAAAACTGTCACGTAATTCTACTTTGCCTTACTTAAACATGCTTGTGGTGAAACACACTTTTTTTTTTCCTGTCTATTTTTTATTTCTGATTTCTGATCATTATTTGTCATCATCATCATCATATTATTATTATTATTATTATTATTATTGTTGTGTGGCAATTTTGTGTTCTGGAAAAGATGTGTCCGTCTTAATTGATTTCGCTTCTCATGGTTGTAGCCAGGGTCTGAAATTAACACCTGCCAAGCTCCAAATGCCAGTAAAATTTGTCTTTGGTGGATGGATCCCACAACACTGGCTGGTGATAACATTAGAATGCCTTGGTTATATTGATAATTATTATAGTATATTATATATTGGCTTTTAGTTTTCAGTTTACAAGCCATTGGCAGGTTAGCCTTAAAGTTCATTTTGGAAACTGGTTGTAGCCTATGTTATGCTATGCTATTTGTGGTTGTGTGTGAGAATTGGACAGACATCAAGCTTCCAAAACTCTCTGCAAATTATAAGCTGCTGGGATTTTTTTAATAGTATGGATCTAAAGTGCAATTTTATTGAAGTAAAATTAGAGTGCTTTGAATCTTTTCCCCTTAAAAGTAATTACAAATCCAATATGGTCCCATCGTTCCTTGTCTAGTACCGTTCAGATTCAGAACGCTGGTATCGTAGATATAAAGCACTGGACATTACATTGTTTACACAAGGCCGTAGGGCCACCGGGTTTTTTTCGTTTATTTTTTTCTGAGCTGGTTTTAGACATGAAAAACAAGTTGACTTTTTTCTGCGCAACTTAAAAAAAAATATGACACCTTAGAAGTTAGCATTTTCACCAAATGTAATTGTCATGTAATTTTTTATTGTCTTTCAAAATGTTTAAGGGACATTTTTAGTTACAATGGAAGCCCATGGTGGCGACACAAAGGTTACCAGATATCTTAATGGCAGAAAAAGCCAAACAGTAGATATTGACCCCAGTGATAACATAGGACACATGACATGTTATCATTAGGGGTGGTCAGGTGATGGGTTAAAAGTCTGATGCCTTGCTATGATGGGCTAAATTACTTAGCAGGAACGTTCTATCATTTATCAGAGCCAACCAATCACTAAAAGTGATATAAACCACAACTCAAGAACAGGAAAACAATGTATTGTATTTGCTCACCTTAAAGGAGACAAACCCTGGGCCAGTCAGTGTAGCAGTGCCAAAATGGAAAATGCCTACACAATGAAAAACACTGTGTTATTGATGAGGATATCAATCAAATTGGTCAACAAACCTATATACATTTGCATAATGTGTGATGGCATTTAGTGGCCATGTTAAATAGCAATGTGCATTTTGGTGAGCAATTTGTCTGCACACAGAGACTGTAAATCCACTCAAAAGTAGCCCTTCTGCTAAATAGGACCACAGGATACAAACAGAATATACAGTAATCTTACAGCCAAACAATGCGGCGTAGCCACTGCAACATTTCACCAGTGCAACAAGTTGGTGCAACAACAGGAGGTTCGGAAAGCTCTCGCAGCTCATATTAGAAGCTGATTGTGTGAAAGGGTAAATACCTTCTTCCACCAGTTGTACACCAGTTGAACTTGATCCATCAGTATCATTCTTGAAACATCAGTCTACTGTAACCATGCTAAATAGAAATTAGAAACCGCTCTGCATCACTGACACTAGCTAATGGGTCAGACGCTCCATCAAGCAAATATTATAATTTTTTTTAATGCTTCTAGATTCATATATCAATTCAAATGTGGGAAGTTGTCAAGTTTTAACATTTTCTCCTTAAATTCAAGTAATACTAAAATGCAACTGAAATGTTTTTAGGAGCTATCAAGGACAGATTCTGCTATCAACCACCTAGGCGTGTTGTAGTATCTCTATTCCTGCAGCTATACTACATGTCAAAAATCACTGGCATTTTATGTGTGTGTGTGTGTGTGTGTGTGTGTGTAATGGATCTCACAGAAGAGCCAAGATAAGCATTGAGCTAGATTTTGACCAATATGGCTTTTAGAAAGTCGATACCAATACTAATATTTTTGGATTGAAGCTGCCAGTAGCCAATATTTTCTGCTGTGTATTTCAATTTGACCATTTTCATCCCAAACATTTAAATATCTATATGTTTATCTATATGTATAAAATTTCCCTAAATACCAAGCATTTCCACCACAATTTCATCTGCAGGGTGGAAACCCCTATGAAATTGACATTGACAATTGACATTTAGATCACGTGACACTTAAAACTAAATTGAAAGCCATACTAATGAAATCGTTTTAGGTCCAACCCTGATATAGCAAAGGCCCTGCCTCAGACCATGTCAACTATTTTATTTTGCCATTCAAAAAATCTTATCTCCAGGCTAGGCTTGCTTAGTATGACAAAATATCTAACAAAACCATTCTCTATTAACTAATCGTGAGCTAGACTGGAGAACTAATCCAGGGATTGATGCAGCGTCCTCAGTTCTCCCCTGATTTTCACCCGTTCTGTTGTGGGTGCTTACTGTAAAACGTGTCCCTTAAGTTAAAGAAAAACGTCACCGCTGTCTGTTAACCTTCTTGTTACTTTAATGCCTTTTCGCTCACTTTTGCCTTTCTTTTCTCCCAGATGTAGACTTCCTTATTGATCGGTTGGTTTCTCTTTTCACAATTTTACTAGAGCTTTTAGGGGGGGAAACAACACTCCTTTATTGAAGGCAGCTGCAAAAAGAAAACATATCCCACCTGCACCCTTATCCTCACACTCGCATGTTCTTCAGTGCAAGCACTACTGACAAGTATTTTATAACTGTTTGTAGATCCTCATAGTGATGCATGTACAGTAAGAATTAGTCATTGAAGCTGCTATACACCACGGCCAGAGGTGTCCACTGATATACACTGTTACACTCTATATAGGTGACTTGTGTGAATCTCATCAGAAATAGCCTAAACTCATTCCACTTCATTCCAGATTATGTTTGAATTAACGTGTATTCAGGGACAAGGGAGGGTTTTTTGTTTCTGCATTATCATTTGTCTTTTACTATAAATTTGAAATATTTGTGTAAAGTCAAAATCTATTTAGTTTTCTTACTGTCTGAAAACTGTGTCTTGCATTATGAATGATTGTCCATCAGCTATTTGTTTTCCTCAGAGGCAAATCGTTGCATATTACTCCTATGGATTTGTAAATTTTTATTTTTCTTGTTTGCACACAGGGACCCTCAAATGATACCGAAGGCAGGCATTTAAAATAATACGTTTTAATATTAAAAGTGTTGTGATGTAAAACCCAAGACCTTATGGCATAATGTCTTAATGGATGCTGTTATACCAAACAGGGTTTGTGACCTGCCCTTCAACTGCTTTGAAAATAAATCGGATTTGACAGTGCCCTCCAGCATTATTGGCACCCTTGGTTAAGGTGACCTGTAAAGGCTGTAAAGGACAAGCAGAAGCAAGCCTAGCTGTATTCTATGCTCAGAAAAACTGTGAGAGTTCACTGAGGTTACCAAATATTTTGACCATCAGCCCTTTGCAAGTAAAAAGTATGATCCCTTACTGATTTTACCTATTAAAGCCACTAAAGTCATGAAGATGACAGAAGGAGATGGGTGAAAGAATTATCTTTAAGCCTTTTTTGTTTTGGGATTTTTAAGGCAACAAGAGAAATTAGAAAAGAGGTCCAAATATACTGTACCAAGTGTATATTGTTTCCTCCAAAAACAGAAAGGAAAAGAATATTTTGTTTATTAGGGGATAACCTGGGAAAGATGGTTGTGACTATTATTGACAGCTTTTCTTTGAAAGAGTGCCAATAATTGAGACAACCAGCATATTTTTAGAATAAAAGTTATCACATATCAGAAATGGTTATTTTCTGTGCATTTGAAGAAAATTATATTCTGACCATAGTATATGGCTCATAACTTATATTTACAGTCTTTTGACTCCTTTTCAACAATAATATAATTGTGGATAGCATTGGATGCACTATGTGCTCTACATAACTTGGGTGTGGTACCAATAGTGCATATAATAATCACACATATGATCATACTTTGATTTTGATCATAGAAAAAAAATGCACTGTTGGCTACATATCAGCAAATCATTAATATGTAATGTTTGACTCATGTTAATGATATCAGCAGGTCATTAAAATATTTAAACAAAACTCTTTTGGAATGTGTGCATGGGTCTGTTTTGAACACAACACAAAGACTAAGTGAATTAAAGATATGATTAATTCTATAATATGGATAATATAAATTGTCTTCTCTATTTATTATTTATTATGTCTTACTCTTTATGTAGACTACCAAGCCTTCCACCGGCCCCTTCATAGCCAAATGATAGGATGGTGCTGACCTCCAGAGGAGCAATCTCTCTGCCCAGGGGCCCCACACATGATTAGATAGTTGCAGTTGCAAGCCCTAGTTATCAGGAGTGTGCCTACTTAGACAAGCAAACCTTCACAAAAGGCCTGATTAATGGGTTTCCTTTCAGACCTTTAGGCAATAAATATTGGAAAAACTGTGTGTAGACTGTTGAGCTGAGCCTTATTTTTACATTGTAAATGTAAAGATCACCTTCATTAAATTGGTAGGAGGAGTATTTGAAATTGAGGGTGGGTGGGATTAAATTTTGGGTTTTCAGGTGACGGCCCCTCTGGGGGCCATGTTGGAGGTCCTCAACTCTTCTGCAACAATGGTCGAAAACAGCTGGTTGCATTTCTAAATGTTCAATTTTGCAGTCTCAACAGAATTGAATAGAAATGGTTAATTTCTGTGCTGCTTTTGACGGGAAACTGATCATTTTGCCCCCGATATATATGTGATTGATTTTGTGTTTTATAACTAACCATAGCATCTGGCCATCACTGTCTTGTTGTTAACACATTTGACCTGCTCACTAGCTAACCTATCTAGTAGAAGCTAGTATCAGCAGTGGCTAGTAGTCACATGTTAACATTAACATCAGTCGCTGTCGTGGCAATTTAAGTCAATTGCACTTTGTCTAATTGGTAAGAGCAGCTCAATAAAGCTATAATACAATACAAACACAATCTCTTAGGCCTTTAATGCTTGCAAGCAGAGCTGAAATTACACACACCGGGGTGTATGCAGAATGGGCTGAGGAATTCAGTTCATCAGATACACGTGACTGTGACTACCTCTAAATACACACATAGTAAACGTTCTGCTCCAACTCTTTACAACTTGACCTTTAGAAACCAGGAGGTGTTTCCCAGATCAAACTTTCAGCCAGGTCAAGAGATAATAAACACACACACACACTCCTCTTTGCTCAGTAGTTTTCCACTGGCTGCGACTATACTTATGCATAAATATTATAAGCACACTCATATTATAAGCACACTTAAATTATTTTCCTTCCATAACATCGCTTTGCTAACTAGCCAGGGTTGTAGTTAAACCAATGTTCCGTGGTGTGCATGCATATCTCGGCGTGCATGCAGGACTCTGCATAACAGGCACCTCAGGACTTTGTGGTTGTTCAGACAGAAAGCCCACTAATCAGCCCATCTCGTTAATTCAGAAAAACAGGCCAAACATTTTTTTTCTCAGGTGAATGCATTACACTTCCGTATCAATCCCTACAAGTCGCCTTATTTTTTTTCCCTCAATGGTAGTGAAGGAAATGGTCAAAAACATAGGTGCTGATTGGCCGAAAAGAAGTGAATCTTCTGTGAATCTGCAATTGATTGCTCTTTCTCAACGACCGGATGTGTGTCTCAGTAAACTGAAATTGAATTGCAAGAATTGTGAGAACTGAATGTGGAAGTATATGGACAGTTGAATTTTCAGTGAGGATCAAATAGTTTCAGAGCAAATGAATTCAATTTCATAATATTACATTCAGTTTCAAGTTTATTGGAATTCAGTTCCAAACTAATAAATTCAATTTCAAATTATGCTATTCAGATTCAGTTTTTCAATACAATTATTCAAGTTAAACAATACAAATTAAAATATAAATGATTCAACTTTTCAACAGTTTCTAGTGACACATACAGCGGGTAAAATAAGTATTGAACACGTCACCATTTCTCAGTAAATATATTTCTAAAGGTGCTATTGACATGAAATTTTCACCAGATGTCAGTAACAGTAATCCATACATACAAAGAAACCAAAACAAATAAGTTCAGAAATTAAGTTATGTGTAATAAAATGGAATGACAGGGAAAAAGTATTGAACACGCTTACTGAAATTTATTTAATACTTTGTACAAAAGCCTTTGTTAGTAATGACAGCTTCAAGACGCCTCCTGTATGGAGAAACTAGTCGCATGCATTGCTCAGGTGTGATTTTGGCCCATTCTTCCACACAAAGTCTTCAAATCTTGAAGGTTCCGTGGGCCTCTTCTATGAACTCTGATCTTTAGTTCTTTCCATAGATTTTCTATTGGACTCAAGTCAGGTGATTGGCTGGGCCATTCTAGCAGCTTTATTTTCTTTCTCTGAAACCAATTGAGAGTTTCCTTGGCTGTGTGTTTGGGATCATTGTCTTGCTGTAATGTCCACCCTCTTTCATCTTCATCATCCTGGTAGATGGCAGCAGATTTTTATCAAGAATGTCTCGGTACATTTTTCCATTCATCCTTCCTTCAATTATATGAAGTTTGCCAGTACCGTATGCTGAAAAACAGCCCCACACCATGATGTTCCCACCTCCAAACTTCACTGTTGGTATGGTGTTTTTGGGGTGATGTGCAGTGCCATTTGACCTCCAAACATGGTGTGTATTATGGCATCCAAAGAGTTCAATTTTGGTCTCATCTGACCAGACTATATTCTCCCAGTATTTCACAGGCTTGTCTAAA
>CABFOQ010032663.1:7232-19845 GCA_900660455.1 Gephyroberyx darwinii
ATCCCATCAGGAGTTAAAAGCAGAGCAGATTTCTTGTTCTGACTGATTTGGAACTGCTGATACCTGTTGAGGCTCATTAAAGTGGCATAGGTGTTGGCTTCTCAGTCTCCCTGTACTGTAGTAGATTCTAGATTAGCAATAGGGCGTGACTGAACCCCACCCCATTAAGGGAAAACACGAGTGCTTCTTGGGTCATTTTCAAAAAAGATAGAATCTATGTAAAAAAAAAAATACATTGAAAGCAGATTTTGCACGTTTCCAAGACATTTAGACTTGTTGTATACATCTACTAATGTTTCTCAAAGCTAGAAAGTTTCAAGAGTCAAGTGTGTGACGTGATTGTGGTATCTTCCATGGATTCTCCATTGACAATTACCAGATACCAACTGTGTTTTTCTTCTTTTCACAGGTTGCTGTAGATGTGATTCAATGTGTGGTTTATTTATTTGTAAAGCCACTTGCTACTGATATTATCAGTCGGTGCCCAACTACAAAGCAACGTTAGCACAAAGTTAGGTTGTGTTGCTGTTAGCTGGTTGCTCACTACAAGGAAGTTATGTTGTTATGTTGAGAATAAAAAAAATAAAAAGGAAGCTGTTTCCCTGCAGAAAGAAGATCACTCTGTATGAAATGAACAACATTGGTGGATCTGAAGTAAGGTAGAAAGTGAGGGAGAAAGAGTGGGAGGCACTGTTTGCCCGACCCTCCTCCCCAACCACACACCTAAGGGCGATTGTTAAATCTTTTTGAATCTGCTAATACCTAAATTTACTGCGACCTTATTGCACTTGGAGAAATTCATCAACTGTCATGTCATTTCTGTTACATAAGGTTCCTATAGGTATACTGCAGTATATATTGCATAGAGAGAATAATGTGTTGAGCTTAAGGAAAGATTTCCTTAAAACTGCCACAGGACCTCATTTTATCTTGCATGATATGACAGGTGATGTTTCAAGCTTTCTTGTTAGTGCATGTTATGGAATGTTCACTTGTTGAGTTTCTCTGTGAGAGCCAACCTTCAACCACATTTTACTTCCCTGAAACTTGGCATGGGGAACTGCTGAGAAAAGGTAGAGCAATTAAGTGAGATTTTATTCATCCTGAGTTTCAGAGCACAATACAGTTGTGACGAAGCTTGTGAACCCTTTTGAATTGCCTGCATTTCTTTATAAATTACTCCAAAAAATATGGTTTGATCTTCATTTAAGTCACAAAAATAGATAAACACATTTTGATTTAACACATAACACATACATGTGTACTTTTGCATTGTCTTTATTGAACGTAGTGTTCAAACATTAACAGCTTGGATTGGAAAAAGTATGTGAACCATTAGCAGCAGGTATTTCAACCAAACGTTTCCTGTAGTTGCTGATCAGACCTGATGCAATTTTGAATTCATTGTCCCCTCAATGATTGCAAGCTGCGCAGGCACTGAGGCAGCAAAGCAGCCCCAAACCATGATGCATCATGGTTTTGGTGTTGCTGTTGAATTGCAGTGTTTTTTTCTCCTCCAAACATAGCGTTGTGCAGGGCAATCTTTGTCTCATCTGTCCACCGAACATTGTCCCAGCAGCTTTGTGGAACATCCAGGTGGTCTTTGGCAAACTTGTTATTAATGTCCATCAGATATATATATATATATATATATTTTTTTTTTTTTTAAAAAGACTTGTGAAGGCCAGTTAAGTGCATTGAAACTCAGACAAGTGCAATTGTAATCATAGTAACAACATAGTAACATAATCTATATTTTCGATCAAAATTTAACACGTGATGGTTATCCCTACAGTACACTTACAATCTGTTGAAGCCATCTTTAAAACATTCACAGGTGCCTAGGACAGTGAGGTAAAATACCTGTTTTTCCTGCTCCCCATTTTTTGGCAGAAAGGATCCACCTATTTTTATTTTTTTCACTCACTTTTCTGAAAAGAAAAAAATCAGTTTGACAGTTAATTCAATTTGTATGGCCTTATGCAGTAATGCAGGTAATTCAAAAGGGTTCACAAACTCTTTCTCCTAACCATATTACAATGATAATTAGGACAGTGTTTGTATTATACTAAGCTACAATTTGATATTTCACCTCATTTTACTGTGCAGTTTACAGGCAAACTCAGGTATTGTACAGGGCCACTCAGGGCCTGGGCAACTTGTCGGTCATGTACTGTAACGTTTTTTTACCAAAGTTCGTAGAAATTATCTTGTGCACACTATGGGAAACCATTTCTTAGTTTAATATGAGCATGAGTCCTGACCGCAGTCTGCCCTCATTTTGTTATGTGAGGAGGAACTGCTGATATCAAATCACTAATCTCATGTTCCGGAGTCTCACTGCGGTTGTTTGACGTTACCCGAATTGCTGTTGTTGCCATTGTTCTCACCTGCGAATCGACTAAAGGAGTAAATGCTCCAGAGTTTGGATGAAGCGCTCCAAAAATGCAAAGTGTGAACAAACCCTTACAGAAGAACACAATAAAAGAAGTATTTCCCTTTCCATAAACCATTAATTAACATAGTAACATTTAGTTACTGGTGTGTGTCATATCCCTGTAGGAGCAGGTTAGAGTATAAAGGCCTTGTGCATGATTATCAGTAAGAAACACTTCTAGGCGATGCGCTAAAGGCTAAACCACTAACCATGATTTACAGCAGCTGCTAAATTATTATATGTGATATGTCACATGAAATCTGTTGTGAGAACCATATATCCAGGAATCTACTTGATACATGTGATGGCCCGGGCAGCTCAGTCAGAAGAGCATGAGACTCTCAGTCTCAGGGTTGTGGGTTTGATCCCCACATAGTGTCACAGTACCTTTTGCTTTGGATAAAAGTGTCTGTTTAATGACTGTAATGTAAAAGTAACAAAGACAACACCTGAAAATATTTTCATTTGAATTGAAGGTGAAAATAATGACTAACAGAAGTTATTATTTTATTTTATTTTATTTTATTTTATTTTATTTTATTTTATTTTATTTTATTTTATTTTATTTTTATATAAGACATTTTCAGTGCTTGATTTATTGTGAAAAGGAATGCCTGTGTATTTTATCGAGATGGGTGAAAAACGGATAACTTAACAAGGAGGTGTGGCACCTCAGGGGAAAAGCCAGGTGTCACAAGCCCACTGAGGGAAAACACACAGATTACACAGGAGGCAGGATCACAACAAAATACTGCTTTTAATCAACTTCCTTAAATATAACTCAAACCTATCCTTATCCTTATCCTCAAATTTACTAAACAGAAAGGCGGGCTGATTGGTAACACCCCCCGGCTGTTGTAAGCTGGGGAATGTACTCCTTTTCATACATTTCCCGTTTGTGGCAGATAACCCAGTCTGTCACAGAGGTAAAACAAAAATCTTGAATTGTCCAATTATTCTCAATACATTTTTGTTATTGGTTAATAAATTGGCAAAAAACTCGCAAATATATTTCTATGAGATCAGTGCATTGATATGGAAAAAGCTACAAGAATAATGTTCAAATATTTTAATTACAGCAACAACTCCCTCCATTTGTAAGCAATACATGTCAGATCTATTGACAAATACACTAATCCATAATAATTTACTTTCCTGCCTTCAATATGTGTCACTCTTTTCCACTGATGGGTTTAAACCTATCCATGTCACGTTAAAGCCAAAGCAGTGTTCCTCTACTTCATTAGGTTCTCATAGGACATGAGAACCTAATGAACAGTGGAAAAGAAGTCTTGAAATTCCTATGGTCAAGGTGCGGTGCAGACAGACATTACATCTGAATAGAAGTACAGATGCACCGTACTTCTGAAGGACTACTCCATCCTTCACAGTCAGACAGGCTAAGTTACATAGTTCCACAAAAGCCACTAAAAGGGAGTGTTGACGAACCATGTCCATCTAGCCTGAGGCGAACTCTGCTAGATTGAAGAGGAAAGTGATGATGATGATGCTCTCCACACCTTCAATAGCTAACATTCAAAGAGCTGAATGAGGAAGATTCTAAAAAAACATAACTACCAAGAGTTTCTTGACTGAGTTTCGCCAATGGAACAGTCTCGTACACAATACGCGTTGCCTCTGACACGGTACTGGTGTCCATGCATGGTTGCTGACTGTCAATCAAGATGCATTGTATGAAACAGCAACAGCCCAGGCACCCATGACATTGGCTGCTCCGTGTACGAGCTATGAATGTAGGACAAGCAACATCTTTCAGCGTAATGAGAATGTGCCAGTTCACTGGGCAAGGCTGCTCTATGAAGCTATTCTAATCCTTTGCAACCACACCCAGTTCTACAATACCCAGAGGGCTAACTGGCACAGCAGGGGCAAAGCTGAACATGAAGGGTGGCAGATTTTGTGTGTGTGTGTGTGTGTGTGTGTGTGTGCATGTTCATTAAAATATTGCATGTTTTGATGTGTATGTCCATTTGCGATTCTCTGACCAGTCACATCTTCTTATCATTGTGTTATCATTGTGAATAGTCTATACAAGAGGCCGATTGTTAATGAGAGCTGGGAAAGAGCGACCACACCCTGACAGGAATTCTTGCATGCGACATGCATTTTATCTTGCGCTTATAGAGGTTTACCCGTGTGCATGTCGATGTGTTTGTCTTTATGTATGTGTCTGGGTATATGTATGTGCGTGCATGTGTTCTTCGAATTTTCTCCTTAATATAATATTTGTCATTTTTCCTCAACGTTCGACAACCGATGAATGGCGGGCGGCCATATGTGCAGAAACTTTTTTCAGATTTTTCTGTTTCTTGATTCTGAACAGCAGAAGAGGCAATCCAGGTCCTGAAGACACGAGTGAGGTCAGACTCCCTACCAATAAAACAAAGGTAGGGAAGACCAGAGACCTGAGTGCAAGAAAACATGCATAAAAAAATGATGACAGACAACTAGAGTTCAGATGTTCAAACAACAAGGAGAGCAACAATAAAGAGATAAAACACAGCAACCTGACACATTGAAACCATGGAAAGAGTTTGAATGACTGGGAGAGTGGCGAGTGTTGTGGAGATAAGAGGACAATGTAAGCCCTCAATAATACTAAACTCAGTGGCATGTCTAACATTATTTAGTTGAAGGACTTATTTTAGTACATTATGTTTGTACTCTTTGTAATTACATTGTGTTATTACACCTTTGTAGCATATTATGTATGAGTGAATCTGTCATCAAATACATAAAATACATTTCCAAAGCTTACACATGGGTTAATGCACTTGAATGAGGCCATTGCAGTGTTACAGAAACGTGCTTTACAGTAATAATCCGCTAGATTTTCATATAAATAAATGTTTGCTTTGCTACTCTCTATCACTGATTGATGTAATACAATTGTGATCAACTTCTTCCAACAGTCAGTCTTCAGACAGACAGACAGTCTTCCAAATTTTTCTCTGTCTTTGATGTGCCACACCAAAACTTACAGGCTTGTACAGGCTTGAATCAATATCATAAACCATACCACATGTCCCCCGGCAGTGTGTGAGACTTATAGTGAATTCATACAATAAAGATAAAGACTAAATATACATTGAAATATTCACTTTCATTTGGGTGAATGACATGTACTCTGGAGATCAGCAGTGAGACCAGCCTCCCATTCACTCACTCACTGATTCACTCTCAGAGAGCATGAGACAACTTGTTCGCAGTTCAGCGGTTACATCATAGTTTCGCCAGCTGCTGCAGAATCAGTTCAGATCGAAGCATAATGCTTGGAAGAAGCCCTATAGAGCATGTGGCTTCAGGAGCAATTTTCACACACCTAGGGTGGATCTCTATTTGCACTTTGCACGTACACATACTGAAATTTCTCAACACATTTCTGCACATTTCTGTTTACATTGTACTTTTCCAGCAACTCTCACCAATAGAGATTACAAGTCACTTCTGTGCTTTGGCAGAGTATTTCTATCAGCACGTTGCAGTGGTTTGTGGTTTTAACGCAAGGCGAGGTTGAAGGTAATTCATGTCACATCTTCAAGGCGTGCACGTACAGTGAATAGCACTTGAATGTGTGCTAAATCAACTTGCGCTCTAGTTTGGAAGTGTGTGGTTGGGTGGCACAGCCAAAGGAAATGTTTGAGGAAATCTGAAACCTTACAACATGCACAGTTGCTTTTTTTACTTGAATTTTGTAAACAGTTATTTGGAAGTACAAATCAGAGGAAATCAAATGTGGCAAGCTGCTTGATACTATGCTTTAGCTCACACTAGTTTCAATGTAACACCGTCAACTGTGTCACTTGCAATAACTGAAGGCAACTGATGGTGCCTCCAGGAACTTGACTGTACCTGCACATATGGTGAGCAAACATCGCTGACTGATTTAGGATGTGATACTCGTTGGGAGGAACCGCAATACGGGAATAACCAAGGAGTCCCCGTAGGGCATACTGAAGAACCTGAAAAGTAACTAATCAGCCCATATACGATCTCTGTGGCCCCGTCTTTCTGCTCACAGTTCCAAACATGACCATCAGTGGGGAAACCGCAAAACTGTGAAAGGCTCTAAAGGCTCTAAATCAGGGTTCTTCTATTCTTATAAAACTATAGTGCTGCTCTGGTCATCTTGGGACCCACCAGAAGTAGAATCCCAACCACAACCCAGAGTTAAAGAAACCTGCAGTACACTGGCACGCTTCCCAATGCCAACGCAGTATCCTGCCTTTGATTTTGTGATACCCTATTGATTCCTACCTGCATCCCACTCCAGGAAGGTCAAAGAACAGGGGCACCCAGAGAACAGAGCTTGTAGGAATTTGGTGTCTTTCTCAAGGTTGCTTCCATAGGGTCGACAATCTGGGACCTACCAGTTACAGAACGGTCTCTCTCACCATCGATGGTGTCATTTGCAACCAGGGGTGTTACTAGGATTTCAGAACATCCGGGGCTCAGCCCAGAGGCAGTTAGAGAGCCATAGTAGGGGGTAAGATGCATCAATCTGGTGCACTTTGGCGTGAACATACGTCTAAATGAAGCAGCATAGTACACACTTTGAACAGCAGTCTGGACAGGCCTACACTGATATATTGTCTTATCTGTTGCCGTCTCTCTCTCTCTCTTCTCGCCTCCCTTCTGAATTCATCTCTTTCTTCCTCTTATTTTTCTCCTCCCCTCATCACTCTGTTTCTATCCTCTTCTGTCTTTTCAGGTCAGGTTGTGCAAAATAAACTAATACAACTTTAAAGGCTATATATGATATCCCTTTGCTTTCCTCATTGCTGTTTCCTCTCATCTTGTCTCATCATTTCTCTTGTTCAGTCCTGGTTGTACAAAGGGTGATTATAAACGTGAACACATGTCCAGAGATATCCACATCTTTGGAGCAACATGTAGCCCTTCCTGGCCGAGGATCAATTCTGCCAGAGCTTCCTCTATGTATTACTACCATTTTCTGAAATTTAAGGGAGGCAAAAGTCTCAAATTTAAAATAATATAGACGCTCCATGTGGAGGGAAATAGTTTTTATGCATATAATGTTCAGCAGCCCAAACAAAGTGAGCTGAATGGGAGGATGAACCTGACTGACCCCACTGTAAATCCACGCACCCAAAACTGCATTATAAAGCTGGTTCACTAACAACTGGCCCGCTCTGACTTGTGACTTACTGAACCTCACAACTCAATGTTCATAAAGGAGTGGATATGGTGCGAGGTGATAGATGATAGGGGACAAAGGCTGCACGGCAGAAATTGTAATATTTTCATTGGGTTGATGTCAAAAGGGTGAGGTAAGTACCTTTGACGCTCTAACTGTATATGCATTCCTGACAGGCCATCATTTGCAGGGTGGCATATAAATGTGTTCCCATAGACACTTCATCCTTCACTACACCACCCAGTCGCTGGTTCATGAGTAACAATTACCGATAAAACCGATGATTATACATGGAGGATTTTTTCTTTTCTCATGACTAGTCACCTCACTGTGTATTATCTTGGTTAACAAGCTTTCCAAATGTCGAGCACCTGGCCTGGTATTCAACTTGAACAGATGGGATGTAGGATAATTTGTGCTTTACCTTACCTCACCTCAGCGTCTTTACCATGGGCCCTGAAACTCCATTTAAATGCACAGTGAAAGTGCAAAGTGCGACTGCGCAGACCCGACCTGTCACAAACACAATGGAAATAATAGCAGCGGTGTATCAAAAGCTGTCAGACAAAACATCCTGCCAGAGCATCAAAAGAAGTTGGCACAACCCCAAATATGCTTGGATTATCAACAGGAATGTTCTACGGGACACCATTTAAATGCCACGTCTCCTATTAAGTTGTGTTCTCACACTCACTCACATACTTGACCTTTACAATCGCTTCACTGCTTAATTTAATTGTCTAATCTCTCTATGCGTGATTGCTGGGTTGATGACAGGTTTTGATACTGAACTGTAATTACAGTGCAGCTGCAGTGTCCTTCATACAATAGTATTTATTATGTTGTCCTTGGAAAACCAAAAGTCAACACAAACCAGCTTCAACTAGTCACACCCTATTGTGTAACTCACAACTTTTTTTATGAGTCGTCAAAACTTTTCATCATATTTCATGTTTACCCTTTTTCTTTCTATGTTTATTGGTTGACTGATTTACAGTCAGTCACCCCACCTCTGGGTTATGGCGTGGTTGGTCCATGGCAACTGATGGCCAACTCTGTCAGTAAAAAAAGTCAACCACCCCAAGGTGCAGCCACACCTCCAACAGCAACCTCTGTAGGTTACGTGCGTTTGATTTCTCATTTCTAACTCTCTCTCTCTCCTTCCTCACTCACACAAATGCTTATACACTACTCTCTTAAAATACTAGTTGTGACGTGCCTTGCACACCTACTTACACTTATTTCCACATCTCCCACAATCATCTGAGAAGCGCTCCAAAAGGTCAGTAACTTAAACTACTGGTTGAGAGTGATCGACCACATGCCACTGGAGTCACTCTCACTGAACAGCCCTCAGCTCTCAGGTGATCCTGCTGGTTGGCATGCCTCCATAACAGGTTCAGTTGGGGTTAGGTCAGGTCAACGTTTGTGATAAAGATCTGAAGCAACTACCAATGCGATACGATGCGATTCACCCCTATTGCGATGCAGTGCGATTTGATTAAACACAATGCGATTCAACGCAATGCGAGTGGATGCAATGCAAAAGAATATGATGCTATGCAATTCAATATCGTACAGAGTTTGATTTTATATCTTTGGTTCTTCAGCAAATCATAAAAAATCATAAAGTGCCATTTTTACTTCTCATATTTGTTTCTCGGGAACATCGCTGCTAGTGCACCGATGCGAATCGGTAAATCTTACTATCCCTAATCACCACTCCTTATAGCACTGAACACCAATAGCTCCTGCACAAAGACGTGCTCCAACAGGAACCGAGGTAACTTCAAACCCCAGGCGGACCCAAATCCCTCCTCTTTTCTTTCCCATAATAAGTCAAATTTTACTTGGCAAGTTATACCGATGCCTTGCCCGAGCCTGCTTTCAGCAAGCCCTGCCCACAGGCACCGATCAGCAAAGGGCCCAGACGTAGGGTACGTCTGATTTAAAATGACATTTAGAACAATGAATGTACTGAGATAGTGCTAACTCTGCCCCCTACACACCCACGCTTGAGAAGCCACTCGGTTCCTTTAGTGCCCTTCCTCCAGTTATGCAATCCAACACTGATAAGGATCTTCAGTTCCACTTAATCGTGGAGATTCTTCGTACAGATGAATTGTATGTTGTGTGTTGGATATCGTTGTAGAAGTCGGTCTGGTTTTATGGTAAGCTGGCTCAATGTTTTAAAGCTCGCCTCTCCGTCACTCGGGTCGGGTCGACTTTAACACACATGCCTGTGGGGCCAAATCAATTAGGATGAGGGACAGGAAATGTCAAACAGAATTTTCTGCAGAAATTTGAATCGTCTGAAAATGATGACAACGCCTCGACAGGAGTTAAAAAGGACTGTTTGCCCTTTGACTCATCACCTTAACCGAGGTAACAAGTGAAAAGACAAGAGCTGTCAGATTTGTATAGTGATGCACCGCGAATGCCCTAAGAGAAAGGCGGGCCTCTACTGTCACCTACTATAACCACAAACCAAACCCTAGGTTTCTCCCCTGCTATTTGCTTTCACAAACATTCTTTAGCATTGGGATGCACCATCTGCACCATCTGCACCATCTGCACCCAAAAAAAAGCATTCTCAAGCTCGAAACATAACAAGTCTGCAATAGTGCGTACTGGTACAAGTAAATTGAATTTCGCACTGCGAGTTTCCCATCAAAGCTCATTGAACGAGTCCAACAGCAGCTCTTCCAATGTCTGATTTACTTGTACCAATACGTACCAATGCAGACTCGGTATGTTTCGATTTGTTCAAAGTGATTCATTCGGAGGAAAAGGCTAATCTTGCAGGATAAGCATATGGTGCATTACGTATCATGCTTCTGGCAATATTCTAGGTAAAATATTTTTTTCATATACTGTTTTTTTAAGTATTTGAAGCATTTTTTACTTTGATTGGCTCCCTACCTGTCATGTTCTGGATTGTCCCGATGTGGTATATCCCACACTTCTCATCCTGAATTAAATGTAAAACAAACCTTCAAGTACTATTTGATCCAGGTCTGCATCTGCATGTACACCTCTCAAGATAAAGGACAGAAACAATTATGCAGAATATTGCATAATCGAATGTCAATGGACATACAATTCACTTTTTATTTCATTTTTTATTTGTTTGGGAATTCTTCATTTTTGAGCAGTCCTCGTATACATCTGTCTATTGAGTTGTGTAATATGTATGAGTACATCATATGAGGGTGTTTCTGAGCATTAACGACTCAATAGTGCCTCCCTATGGGAAAGCATAAAATTAATGTTATCTCAGGTTGCTCCATCTGTAAGCTGAAAGGCTATATCTCACTGCCACACCCTCAACGGTATTCTTCATTAAAACTAGGAGTGCTGATCTGAGACCAGGTTGCCTTTTAAATCACCTGTAACCTGCTCAGTGATTCTACTGTAGATAAAATACTCAGAAGAGGCTGCATACAGACACTGGGAGACAGCAGGCCTGCCTGTGTTGCGACAAAGTATACTAAGGGCTTTTCAGAATGAGGCCCTAATGAGAAATGTAGTCTCTCACTCTGGCTCATTAAATCACATTGTTACACTCGTAAAGTTGAGCCAACTAGTAGTATGCCCAACAAGTGTTCCAGACACACACAAGGTCTCCATAAATAGTGGTGAGAAACAACAAAGCAGCATGAACTCCAGTACAAGTGCTCCCTCTGCAGGACGTTAGACATAGTACCTGAACTCTCATGTTGCCACTTGTTGGTGAAAAGTTCAAATTTTATATGTCAATATTTTCTTAGTGTGTATGTGTGTATGTTCACACTTACACTTGGGAGCAAGCACGACAACCCCACTGTTGGAGGCTAAGTGCCTTGCTCAATAACACCTTATTGGTCACTTTAAAAGGTGCATTAAAGAAGATCTTTACTGCCCCATAGCGCAAAATGACCATAATATATCTTTGGGGGGGTGATAGGGTTAGGGTTGAGCGAGATGCTGTAATTTCTGCCTGCGCTCTGTTTTGGAATGTCCGGAGATCATAGATTACGTAACATCCCTTTCAGTACCAGGTTGCTTTGATAAATGATCCAAAACTTCTGATCGCAGACTCCAGGCTATGAAAGTAAAAACGTTTCCTGTCAGGAATTATTAAAATAAAAGTTCAATGATGCATTCCTCCCTCCCAAACTCATTCCTTTGTTCTTTCTTTCTTTCTCTCTTTCTTTCCTTTATTGAATGATTCATTCAAACTTTTTAAAAAAGTAGCAAAGAAAAAAGATGTCAGTAAACACATTTTTATTTTGTTTGGTTGGTAGCAAAAACAGCACCTCAAGACAACAGTATTATGTGGGCAGCCTCCTAGGGGGTCAAACAGCTACAGGTACAGGACACACACAGGAAAGACATGCACTACCTACTGTAGCAGGCATTTTTAAGACATTAGTTGACCAAAAACACTGAAGCCCTGTTTCAGTACATTCACATTCCTTCGACAATACCACTTTGTCCATTTCATACAACATGTTTTTGAAAGGAACAGCCCTTCAAGTGTGGAATAGAATAATGTTGCATATGTTTGGAGGGAATGTTGTTGGGGTTTTTTTCATAGTTGCAATTTGCCCATGGACTATTTGTCACTTTGTGAGACAAAAACTTCAAACAACTGTTTTAGTACAGACAAACAAACATTCAGACCTCAGACACAGAAAATATGACTGACAAAATAGATTCTTTGGTCCCTTTCAATTCTTTGGTAGAGTTTGGATTGTTTATTGCTTTACTAAAAAACACATTTAAGTTCTATTGAAGAGTGGCTGGCAAGCATTTTGCTTCAGATTTGATGATTACGTGATAGGGAGTGAACTATGTGTATAAAACTACCGGACAGGCAGAGGAGATCATAGCAGACAGGTAGCTAAACCTCTAACCTAAACTAGCTCAATCCTCGACAACCTCAGAGGACTCAGACACCACTTTGCCATCCTTGGTCTCAATCATCTTGATAACGACGCTCTTCTTGTTCTGGG
>CABFOQ010032666.1:0-14500 GCA_900660455.1 Gephyroberyx darwinii
GAGCATCTTGAGACGACCTGGTTGCGTAACGCCCCGGCTTCCCACTCTTGTCATTGTCTGAGAGGACAGATCTGTGAGATACCGTCTCAGCGAGGGTGGGAATGTTGTCCTTATCTGATCTACATGTTAACATGGAGGAAACAATCCACTGTCAGCGGCTCCCTGTGTAAACCAGGCGTGGACGAGAGGAAGTGTCAACTCGTGCAGAGGCCTGGCTCAAATAGGGATTTTCGCGTTAAAGGGTTTCACCGAAGTCACCTGACGACGCCCCGGCATCCCCCTCCTGTCACCGGCTGAGAGGACAGGTTTCTGAGCGCTGAAGGGCTTGCACGCTCTTCCTCTCTGCAATTAAAATGAGTAATTATTACATTTTTGCGTAGTGGATGAATCGACGTCTGGAATGAGCCTAGAGCGCCGTGAGCACAAAGAACATTTGTAAATAGCTTTTTATGGTTTGATGAAAAAAAGATGGTGAAGACGTTGGGAAAGGGGTACAAACCGTTTTCACACAATATGGATGACGGAAACATTTGGAGAAAACAAAAGTCTGTTATTTGGTGGCCAGCTCATTCTACGATCAAACACCAACATGTCTCAGCCTGCTGGCCTTCATCAGGTCTAGCTCCCACATACAGGCTTTTAAACTTCTTTTTTATAAAGGAGTTATCTGTGTGTTTTGAAAATACCTTTTACAGTTTCAGCCTTTTTAGTTTCCAATAAAGGATGAAACAACGCCAGAGAGTTCAGGCAATCACAGGAAAGCATGTGAAAGTCAGTTGAATGTACTTTTGTTTCATCCACAACTTACTGGACCATCTCGTACTCGGAGCAATTACTCAGATTACTTAAATCTTTGTGGCACAGATCAAAACTTCTCAGGCAGAAACCACCCAGAGTCGTCTTCAGCCCTCTTCAGATATCAAATGGTTAAACATGGTCTCTGATCCCAAAGCAGCACAGTCAGCGCCTACAGGTCTGTGCAAGAGCCCACTTACATTCCCTCGGTGTGCCAGCGATCCACCCCACGCCATCAGTTTGGATAGACCTCCTAGTGAAGTGTAGAAGGAGGTGAGGAGAGGAGGTGAGGAGAGGAGAGAAGGGAAGACAGGACAAGAGAGACAATATAAGATATATTTAAAGGTCTTTATATCGTCTCCCACCACAATCTGCCTGATCAGCACGCCTCTGTTACTTTAAGGAGAAGTAAAATTAGCTAATTTAAAAATGTAATCGAGTAAAAGTTACTGAGTTACTTTTAAACAAAAAACAGACATTGCTACATAGCTAACTTTCCTGTGCAATGCAAGAAGGACAAGAGGACAGATCACAGTTAAATGATGAACATGTTATAGACTATGTTGAAATTCATGTCATGATTCAGTCTGATTAAATAAACTTAATCACATTACTCAGTAACGTTACTACACTGATGTTTCTTTTGCTACTAGCTAACCCGCTAATTATCAAAGCTAGCACATTAGCTAGACCACAGCAATGTGGCTGGATCGATGACTTTTTGCCTAATGTTTAATAAGCTACAATCATGGATGAATTTGAGCATTTAATCTTTTATTTAGTTAACATTTCCTCTACATGATTGTGCCGGTTTGATGCAATTTGATATTGAACTATTGAAAATGTGAAGTCTGCAATGGATGTGATTTGAAATGTAGTGAAGTAAAACACAATACTGACTTTTGGGGGAATTAGCCTGTTGGCCAAGTTCTCCTTTTTTTGACAAGAATGACAGAAAAACACCAACCATGGATACTAAAAGGTCTGTCTTCTTACGTTACATAATGCTAGCTGCCTACTGGAACGTAACATACTGTATGCTAACACGTTAGCATGTGCACAAGACAGAGAAATCTACTAGAGACACTAGAGATGATTTTGTTGGTTGGTTGGTTCTCCTATCGGAACATGGAAAAGGTTGACCAACAACCAACTTCCCCAAAAGTCGGTGTATTCCTCTAAGTAAAAGTAATATTATTGACCCCAAAAGAACTAAAAGAAGTACACAAAACGTTACTCAATTATAATAACAAGAGTAAATGTAATTCCAGCCTTGCCTCTAGGACACGAGAGTGACGCCTCCTCCCTCCTCACCCCTCGTTAGTTAGGAATTTGTTTACCCTCCGTCTAGAGCTGTGACCTGTAATGGGCCATGAAGCCCTCTGGTCAACACAGGATTACCCAAGAGCCTCTCCTCAGGCCAGGACACAGCACAACACACACACACACACACTTCACACTGGGTGATAGCCCGCCTAAGCCCTACTGATAACAACCATTACTAATGGCAATTAGTCCATCAGATCCTTGTTAATGCCCAATGGCTCGGAGATAGGTTGGGTGAATGAATCTGGGAGGATATGGTCTACGTGGCCTATCTCGCCTTACCTCTTTGTCTTCTCTATTTCTTTGGACAAGATATAAATCCTTGGTCAAACAGCAACAGATGACCACTTCCTCATAGTTTGTCGGCGGTGACCTGATTTTAGGAAGTTGGCCGACGGTGCTTTGAAATTTACGATGTCCGAGAATTTGGGAGTGAGAAGGTCATGAGCAGGCCTGTGTGACGATGCTTCAACGTTTTAAACCCAGGAGCAGAGTTGGGTAAATTCAGTATTAAACCAGGATCAAGTCTTATTAAAACATAATCTTGTCATGTGGAGACCCAGCAGAAAGAGGCTCGTATTCTACCGCAGGATGCTGAATTACGTTCTCAAGGAGAGTAAAACCAACCCAACAACACGCTAATGGGAGGTGACAACCAATTGCCAACTCTTAATGCCAATTTCCATTTTCAACAATTACCATTTATCCATTAGTATACACAAACACTGGCTGCACTGCTGAAAACCAGGAGCCAGACCAGCAGAGTATCCATCCTAAGTACCTAAAGCCTAAGTGGTGATCTTTAAGTTGTGTTGCTGTGTGCCGGGTCTCCCCACCTCGGCTCCATTAGGGGACTTTGTGTTAATCCTGTAGGGATTGTGCCGTCCCCTCGGTGCCCTGGGCCTCTGTGTGGGAGATAGGACGGCCCAGGGAAGGTATGAAGGCTTGGAGGGAAGCCCAAACACTGCTAAAACAACTCGCCGGGCTTTTTCTGTCCGTCCCTCCCGTGAGCAAAGACAACACACACATACCTGTTTGATGAATGGGAGTTCCTGCCCAGTTGACTCTGCAACGAAAACGCCTTGGAGTGAGTCATTCCAAACACAAAAAACAACAGCAGACCGTGGAAACGTGGAAACGGGCATCGGTTATATACACCATAATATTTGTTATATATTAGTAATAGTTCTACTGTCTGTGAATTGACGGCTCCTTTGACTTTTGGTATTGAAATCCCTCCGTGGCTTTTCCAAGACCCACTCTGTACAAACCCAATGACCTTTCTAGCGGTATCGGTGAAATTCAAAGAAAATACTTTCTTTTACATGGCTGCAAGATAATACTGGTGTTATTGAGTTTTTCACCCATTTCTTTTATTTATCCACCTCCAGCTAGCTTCGTTGCTCCTGCAATAACTTTGACATCTTTGACATTTTTATTGCGCAATACAGTTTGTATCCAAAGTGATATAAACTTTAAACACATTACGCTAAAGCAAGCCAAACGCTAACACCTCCTGAGGTTTTTAAAAGTTTATCATGTGACCTTTCATTAAAGGGACATTGCCCCACATTCTGCTGCAGCAACAAAGCCATGTTGATGGGAGACGGCCTGCGTATGATGGAAAATAAAAGGTATGCTGAGGCCCATGTCACTTTCCCATCAATAAACCTGAATCCTCAGAGTATGACAGATGTTTTTTGGTATTGATTGCCACATCTCGGGCTTTCTTTCCTCAACGTGCGCTCGCTAACCAGACACAACTGCTAACACAGCCTGCGCATGACGTGGCCGACGTGTGTTACGCTAGCAGCGAGGTCTGCGTTGTGAAAGGAGTAGACTGCAGCGCTGTGCAATAGTAGCAGGGGTGTATCCAGGGATTATTTCGTCTGGTTTCGACCCGGTGACCCGCGAGAGAGCGACTGCACCTACGCGGGGGTGGGGGTGCAAAACCAGTCCCTGATGGGGAGGAAGTGAGGAATTATGGGACCTCTCTATCAAGACGGGTGGTTCAGTCGCCCGAAGTTAACTTCTAGAAAGGGAGTTTCCTTTTCAGCGCAGCTCATTGGAAAAACAAGTTGGGTCTAAAACAAAGAGTGTGGATGAATAGATGGCCTAGATGTCTGTTGGCAGGGCAAGGAGTGGCAGCTGAAAAGACACAAAAAATGTAGCCTGACATTTTCAACGGTTGACAAAGTTTACTGCCATTTCATGCCGAGCGGTAGTAAGATACTACGTAGAAATAACTACACTTCTTTTTCAAAAAAGATCCCAAAACTGTTTTTTTCAATTATCGTGTTGATGATTAAAATGAGCCATTTTCATACATACGTAGCAGAAGTAGTGAGAAACCAGTTTTATGGGGTGAACGTTAACACAGTTGTGCAGCCGTGGTTCCTGCACGGTAGCCTCGCTCTACATCCGACTACAACACTCAAAGCGGTGATCAATTTCCGTGTGCACACTTCTCATGAAATGCCACCAGTGCGGTACAACACAACTTTGAGGGGAGAAATGGTTTCCGGTGGCAGCGGGAACAAAGCTGTACTGTACGTATGAGCGGCCGTGGGCGCTGCCCTGTTTATCGAAGGACACGGCTGTTGTCAGAAAGACAGATAGTTGCGCTTTGTGGAGAAGTGATTGGGCATAATGGGCATTTATTTGCTTGCTACCATGGCTACAGTTAGAGAGTCTTGATGTATGGGCTTTCTGACTGCTCTGACAGCCCATTCTCTCTAATGACACATCCAGTGTTGCAGCAGGACTGCGCTGTATGGGAATTTGAGCACGAACCACGCTAAGGCAACAACGGCTAAGCAGGGCTCCGCCTGGCGCTTTGAAGTGCTTTTCATCAGGAGATTATCTACGGGAGGAGGAGAAAAAAGGACTCCCTTGAAACGGAGCGCTCGCTTTTTCTTCTTAGCGCTCTGTGTAAACAGAAAACGGGCCAGCAACGCGGAAATATGAAATTAATAACAAATAAAAAAAAGGCCGCGGCTGTTTTCTGTCTCCTGACACTCTCTCGTGTCTGACTGGAGCTTGAAAATACGTTACAGCGAAGGCAGAAATCATCAAAGCTGCTCGGCCAGCGTCTCAGAAAATGACCATACTCTCATTTAGCCCGTGCACTCTCGTCCAGACTCTCATCCAGCACGAGCTTAAACTCCCGGATCACCGACATTACACGCCCGGTAGTAAAGAGTGCAAGGGTCAAAGTCACAGCGGCCAAATCCTCCCCCCCCGCACTCGTCTCTGTCCAGGCTGTAATATTTCTGTCCAGATATTCTCCTGGCAGGTCCAACTTGAAGCGCTGTGTTGCGGTATTTCATCAGCGCGTTGTGAGGGAGAGATGTGCGTTTGACCAGAAAACTCTGGTTTGAAGTGCAGACCCCGCTTTGATGTGGGCCTAATATGGCTTGTAAAAAGGGGGATCCTGCACTTTGAAGTGTTGCCTGACGCTGTCCAGACGCAAGTATGAGTGTGTGTGTGCGTGCACGTGTGTGTGTGTGTACACTTGGGCTATAGTAGGCCTGTGTCTGTCATCCCAGAGTTATAAAAAGTGATGTAAACATTGAGAGAGGCTGGTAACACACAGGACTAGGGATCAAGAGGGACAGAGAGAGAGAGAGAGAGAGAGAGAGAGAGAGGAAAATGGGAAGTGGAAGGAGGGAGAGAGAGAGAGAAACAGAGATGACGACAACTTACTTCTGTGATTTACATTGATTGTTTCAGACATTGATGCCAATAAAGCTTGTTGAATTGAATTGAAAAACAGAGCGAGGAGAAGGGGAAATGGTAGGAGGGAGAGAGGGAGGGGAGAGAGAGACTAAGACATGGAGGAAGAGAGAGAGAGGATCAGCGGGGGAGGAGTGGTTCACCTATTCTCTCATAAAGATAGACAAAGGCTAAGTACTGTGTGTTTATTGGCTCTGCCTCCCTGTGCCACTGTGTCTGTCCTGAGGAGTTCACCCATCGATGTACGTCCTCCTGACTCCTCAAATCCACGTTATGATCAATAACACTTTGAAGGAATTCACTACAAAACACTAAATATATATTTATCCGTAGATGCAGTTGACCGGTCAGTATTTCCGTCACACAGCGGGGGTCTTGACATGTCTCATAACTTTAATAGTCACCCATAATGTGCTTTACTGTTACGCCAGAACTCCTTTTTTGGAGGAGCAGGTGTCACGGCCTCGTTTAGCTCCACGGCACCGGCACCGGCAGGGTTAGAGGTTCGATTCCCACTCCCACCCGTTCTGAAAATGTCTACGCACATCACGGCTATCTGGCCAAATCTCCAAAATGTCAACTACTAAGGAGCTGAGAAAAACGGTTTCATGAGCCCAAGTGGACGTAGAACCCATACAGGAACATATGATCCATTACTCAAAGACAAACCGTGAAGAAAAATCACCAAAATTGTGAGTTACGAGGTTTTCACACGAAAACAGCGATATGGTGCTGTAAGGATAAAAGCATCCAACAAAAATGGCAAATGGTATTTTATACTATACAATCGTTAATTGGTTGATGATAGCAGTCTATGTGTAGCGGCTGGAGGTTGAAGACTGCAGATCAAGTTTGCGGCAACTCATAACAACAAGAAAAATCAGAAACAACAAAGAAACAATTATGAAACACATAAAAAACCCAAAGACGTTAAGATTGTAATGCATGAAAATGGGAGTAACACCGTTACAGGCAGGGTGTGGGAGACGGGGGTTGGATGTGTATGTCATGGTGTCAATTATCGACTAACAACTTCTAAATTCAACAGAAACATCCCATATAATAAGCTCATAAAAACGTTAAAAACTCAACGTTTTTTTAGCTAAATTCTTCAAGGCATGAACTGGGAGTTCTGCTGTTGTACGGGGGTTGGGGGTTGGGGTGTGTAGATCATGGTGTTAGTGAGGAGGAGGTCAGGGCCAGTGCATCTAACTCTTCTACTGATTGTTATGAAGGGCCATGTGTCAGCATCCATTGGACCACTTTATAACTCCTGCCCGTTCGCTGTGCCTCTCCTGCAAAAGGCCCTAATGCATTCTCTTTGACCCCGCCGGTGTAAATCAAATATCTGGCCTCAGATCTTGTCGAGGTGCACGGCGCAGTGTGTGTGTGTGTGTGTGTGTGTGTGTGTGTGGAGCTATGTGTGCCTGAGAGAGTGAAAGACAGACACAGAAAAAGAAAGAGAGAGAGAGAGAGCAGGAAAAAGCAAAGGACACACAGAAACAGGGTTTAAAGTAACACTTTCTCATATCTAAGTTTCCATTTTGCTGCTCTCTGTCGCCGACTGCTAGAACACAGCATCTCACGAAAGCTTTTACCTTTGCTGTTCTAAACACCCCTGTCTGGTGCACAGGAAGTGATGCGTTTTCCATTTTGAAGAGAAGAAGAAAGGTCTTAGAACAACTTTAATAGCAGCTCATCAACGCATTTCATTCAAACAAGCATTTTGGATAGTTGTGGATAGTTGCAGAGATAGTTTTGGATAGTTGTGGATAGTTGCGGAGATAGTTGCAGAGATAGTTTTGGATAGTTGTGGATAGTTGCAGAGATAGTTTTGGATAGTTGCAGAGATAGTTGCGGATAGTTTTGGATAGTTGCGGAGATAGTTGCGGATAGTTGCGGATAGTTTTGGATAGTTGCGGATAGTTTTGGATAGTTGCGGATAGTTTTGGATAGTTGCGGATAGTTGCGGATAGTTTTGGATAGTTGCGGATAGTTTTGGATAGTTGCGGATAGTTGCGGATAGTTTTGGATAGTTGTGGATAGTTTTGGATAGTTGTGGATAGTTGTGGATAGTTGTGGATAGGTTGGATAGGTTTGAATTCAGGTCGGGGGACAATTCATCCACTCACAGGGTTGAGAGAGATCAACATAGAAACCACAATCCAGAGCCATTTGAATGTAATGTTAACAAGCATCATGAGGAGTAATGCTGCATGCATTTTTTAAGGATTTGAAGATGCTGTACAAAAGGGCATGTGCGGTAAACAAACTTGTTCCAGGGAAGATTTCCATGTTAGCCTGGCCTTGCTGCTCTCTATCGCCGACAGCATTTCATGAAAGCTTTTACCTTGGCTGTTCTAAACACCCGCTGTCTGGTAGAAATCCTCTGGTGCACAGGAAGTGAAGCATTTTACATTTTGAAGAGAAGAAGAAAGGTCTTATAACAACTTTAATAGTGGCTCATCAACGTGCAGAGTGGGCATCGATTTTCTCAAGTGACGGATATTTGGAATGAAACTCTTAAAGGAGGCTGAGCGGCTGAAGCATTTTCTAATGAACTAATAGAAGTAAAGAAGAAATCTCTGAATCTGGTGCAGCACATGACTTTGATAATGTGGTACACCTAGCCTCGGTCCGTGTGTTTGGGCGTTGCCTGTCACACGCACTAATATCTTACAATAACTCAAAGTGGGTTTAACACGCTCACACTGAAACACACATTACATACATGATGTTGTGTATCTGCAAAAGCGGGAGGTTGAACAGTGTGGCTGTGAGTAGTTTACCCATCACAATAACGCTGATACAAAATTGGATAAACATCGAGAACCCGAGCCTAATCTCTCTGGAGAGTTTCCGTATCATTAGCTAAGGTGCTGTGATTGCCAGAACCTCTGCTTGCAGCATTCCCAGCATTCCCATGCAGCTCTTGACCCCTGACAGCCTTAAATTATTAACATTCCCATATGGGCTTAAACCCCCTGATCGCTGCTTGCAGCTACATTTTTCATGTGTTTTTCATATTACCACAAGAATTGATATGGGAGATGAATATCTTCTTTCTGTTTCAGTGTGTGTGTGTGTGTGTGTGTGTGTGTGTGTGTGTGTGTGTGTGTTTGTGCTTGCTTACTTCATGTGTGTGTCTATCTATCTATCTATCCAAAAACTTATCAACATCCTCATAATTGTTGTAAATGTTTTTTTGGATACCTGCAGGCCATGAGGCTACTGTCTCACACTTTTTAAGACGTCTTCCATGAAGTGAGGCGCTCCGGCCAACAGGGGGCAGTAGCCAGCCTCTTTCCATTGTAAAAACCCTGACTTCTGTCTCTACTACTAGTCCTGCTGTGTCCAGCACCATTGACAGCGCGCGGGGCCAACTGCACAATGGATCATGAATGAGTTCCCATTCATCACAATTAATCAGAGGGCCAAACCCATTAGCTGTCAGGCGAGGGACGAGTTTGTCTTCGTAAGAGGCTGAGCCAGTGACAGATTACACGACCGTTCAAATGCATCAAACAGGCTGGGATGGTTTTGCCACAGCGGGTTTGAATCCGGGTCGGGGGGCAATTCATCCACTCACGGGGTTGGAGATCGACATAGAGACCACAGTCCAGAGCCATTTGAGTGTAATGTTAACAAGCATGATGAGGAGTAATGCTGAATATACTGGAGAAAAGGGCAGGAGCGCTAAACAAACTTGTTCCAAGGAAGATTATTTCAGCCTGGCCTGATGTTCTTCTGCATTTCAACAGCATCTCACTACAGGTTTAGATTATTCTTTAGGGGTTCATTTGTACTGTGTGATACAGTAGAGCATGATCAATGAATCAATGAATCAATGAATCAATAGGTTATTGGTAAACAGGTTCTTATAAGCATCACTGTTACACGTCTGGGTGACCAAACTTCAAACCCTCAAATGATTCCTCACACAACTTCATAGTTCAGAATACACAATACTGTACTGACAATACTGTACTTCTTTCTTTCTTTCTTTCTTTCTTTCTCTCTCTCTTTCTTTCTTCCTTTCTTTCTTTCACCCCTTCTTTCTTTATATCTTGCTTTATTGCTTTTTTTCTTTCTTTCTTCCTTGCCCTGTGTTAAATGATGGCACCGTGTCACTGGCTTTAAGCTTTTTCATCTTGAATCTTTCTTCTTCTCTTTTCTTTTTGGGTTTTTTTTTTTTTTGGTTTTGTGTTTGGTTTTCATTCTCTCGTTCTCTTTTCACGGGTGGACGTAGCGTTAGCTAAACGTCTACGTATCCTGATTCATGCACTATTTTCTTAATGTATTTATGAGTTAAAGAGTTCACTAAAGTTATTTTTAAATTCAACCTTCCTTTCTTTTCTTTCTTTCTTTTCTTTCTCCATAACAAACACAACATAATGATTTGGGGTATCTGGTAGATCAAGCGGGGTTTTGCCGGCAGCTGTGTGGCGGTTCCAGGGTTGCCAAACCAAACAGCGGGGGCTCCTGGAGTCACCTCTGCCCAAACATACACCTAATCCTCCCAGCACCGGCCAGATCGCAACTTATAACGCACAAGACAGTTTAAAAATAGAGGGGGGGACAAAGGTCAAATCTACACAGGGATTTAGGGCCTCATCATTATCACGGAACAGCAGAGCCGAGCTGAGAAAGAGCCGCTCTGTCTACCGGGGGTGCAGGAAGGACAGACACTCTGCAGCAGATAGACCTTGGAGGTGAAAGTCAGAGTCCCGAAGCAAAAGTATTGAAGTACTTGAAGTATTTTCAAGACTGTACGGTGTTGTTGTTTTTTCCATGGTGCAAATTTCTCCTAAATTAGAATATGAGACAACAATGTTAGAATGCCTGGTGAAATTAATTGAAAATACCTTATTTTGAATCTTGCACACGTGCTCTTTTTCATTTTTTTCAGTTTGTTTGGGGAGAATATGATACTCACATAGTGGCACAGCAGGACCCTTTGTTGTTGTATGACATGTGTACAAAAACATGCATAGGTGAAATTTTCACGTCATGCCAAATTCAATATATTATTTTTTACAACTGATGGTGTGTTTTGTATTGAAAACCCTCCTGCAAAGTAACTAGTTAGAGAGATGTGTAGAAAAACTTACGTTAAAAAAAAAAAGGAAATACTCAAAGTGCTTCAAAACTATAAGAACAGTACTTAAAGATACTTTTCACCCCTGCGGCCTGTTTTCAACCTTGGACAGAAAGTTGTATCAGAGGAGAGGTGGAAGACGGTAAGCAAGGCTCTGAGAAACAAGCAGTCAAACATCTGAGGGTTGAATGTGTCTATACGTACGACTTATGAGATCCTGTTACATAACGAAAAACAAATATCATTACCTGCCCACTATGCTATATGTGTGTGTGTGTGTCTTAACTTGCCATTTATTTGCTAAAATACAATATATCAACGAATACGGGCTTTTGAAGGCAGATACAGATATTTGACTGAAGCCGATATTGAACATTTTTATAGGTAGTCAGTGTTTCCTCCTGAGTTTTCTTCCTGTCAGGGTGGAAAAGCCTCTGAAAGAGCGTTTAAACCATCACAAAACACTAAACCTCTCCACTGAGACCCAGACTTTCAGGGTTAGCAGCTCCTTAAGGCAGAGTGACTCAGCCTGGCGAGGAAACTCTTTAGACTTTTAAATGAAGAATTCATTTACAAAAAAAACTTAATTGGACATTTAAATGGACAAAACGCACAAATAAAATAGTTACTTTCACTGCCGGTTTTACAGACTGTTTTTATGTAGCTGTGGTTGGGGAGGAACCTCCATCATGTTGGCCACGGACCACATGACTGGCTGATATCTGACTATACTTGGGGATGACATGTTCATGTATGCATTCATTTGTGTGTGTGTGGTGTGTGTGTGTGTGTGTGTCTGCATGCACCTATATGTTCACAGCGAGGGTGTCACCCCTATCGCGAGTTTTGTGTTATCAATGATACCCAATATGAGGAGCACTTGAGACCCGGTGAATAGCACTTGTAGAGGCCATTGAAGCCTTGATGAGAGGTATCCCAGCATGCAGTGGGGGCCGTATGGGTGCAGTGGGTTGGGTGTATCAGGTACATACAGTCAGTGTAGTTTAACCAGAGGCTCGGGATCCTGGGTCACCGGGAAACACTGAGCCCCGACCAGCATCTGGCTGATCCGAGTGCAGGAATGTGTGTCTGTAAGGAATAAAGTCCCAATGACATCGTGTGATAAGGTGATTGAGTCCTATAATCACTGTTGGGTTGTGAGAAAAAAATATTTTAAATGAGTCACCAAGAAAAATAAGGAGAATAAGTTGCTGCTGGTGAGTTTTCATGCTGTGAAATGACAACATTCCCAATGACATCATGTAACGTGGCAATGGAGGCCTCTGATTTCTTACGGTTAGTCTACAGCGTCCTGAGATGGAAACAAATATTTTGAAAATGTGAGAAAAATATCGATAAAAACCGCTGCTGGTGAGTTTTCATGCTCAATTCAAGAAAGCTTTATTGGCGTGAATGGAAGAGGACGTTACATTTACTTTAGAAGTACGTCACAGAGATATACATGCGGTGAATACCAGACTTGAAATTGAAGGAATCAAACTGAAATAGACGCTGAGTTACATGATGTCGCTATTATCTGTAGGCATTAAAACGTTCTTTCTCTGCAGGCCAGCAACAACACTGAGTTTTTGTGTTGATGACAAGGAAATCCCACACTCCTCCTAAGTTACAACACAACAGTCGAGGAATGTGTATAATATTGTCTGGTTTTGTAATAGAGACGGCTGAACTGACCACAATGATGGCAAATTAAAACCTATTGACATGTCAATTTTATTGCAAAGCTTTTTTATATGGTAGGCCTATGTTCACTCTGAAAGGCTTTAGCCTCACCATCACCAGTTAGCAGCCAGTTTATTATCACCTTGTTGTAGCTTAGTCTGTATACATACACTGTATACAAAGTTATTACAGACATGAAAGCACTTAAGCCCTTTGAAGGAAAAAGGGTGTTCAGAGGCTTGATAAAAATCTCCGTTATTTCAAGGGGAGTTGAGGGCTTGGCTTTATTGTTAGCTTTTGGCCACAAAAGTGGAGTCAGAGATGCTTTAAAAGAAACACTCTGACCTTTAGGCCTCAATCAAAAACAGACCGTTGGGTTAAATGAAGGAGGCGGTGAGGAGAAGAAATTACCAACCGTTCAGAACGAACCAGGGGAGAAAGCAGAAAAGGACTTGGCTCCGTCACTGGAAAGAGAAATAACTTGTTTGGTCCATCAACCTGTTGTTCCTCCTGCTATCAGATGAGCTGCAGGGCCGTTTGGACTCAGGAGATCATTAAAGCCAAAATTGATTTGTTCCCTTATTTCCAATTGAATTGACCGCGTCCAAAAACAATGCTGTAACTGCAAAGTCAAAATTTCAGTGGGATTTTTTTATGTAGCTCATATTTTGAATAGCCTGTGAAAAGAAAAATAATATAGAAAGTAAACACTATTTCTCCATACTGTTATTGGTGCTTAAACAGTCTTCAGGCCTTTCTCCGCTCCTCTAACGTCACATCAAATCTTTTCACAATAAAAACACCAATGGTTTAATTTGGAATAGGACTAAAAAACGGGCTATTTATTTTCGTTAAATCAACCCATATTAACTTTGCCATGGCAGTGTAGTTAATAAGTGCAACCCACTGAAAGCTACGTTATTTTATTCGGGTTGTGGAAGCCAGAGGGACTTAATTGGTACCGTTGAATTTTCCCACTTTAAAAAGCCGCAAGCGGCAGTGAAAACAGGACGAATCTGAGAGCTCGTTTGATCAGAAATAAAAATTGCGATTAAAGGAATGATCAAAACAAGCGAATGAGTTACATCAGAAGTAAATTCAACCTAATTGACATTTACATCCCGCTTGTGGTCAATTCATATTTTGTTTCGGGGTTTTTGTCAATAGGAACTTTCAGACCAACGACGAGAGGAAATTTCAAGAGTAAGAATGAATTTCTGTTTCTGTCGCCACTTTTAAAAAAATCACATATGACGAATAGGATCAAAGATTAATTATAGCGTTCAAAAAATCAACATCAACTTTAGATAAACTGACATGACTATGCCTTAATTACACCAGGCAATATCCCTACGATTCATACATTTTATTCTTTGCGTTTATTATTGGTCAATATCAATATAATCAATATAATATCAATATAATTAGGCTATTAATTACGAAAGTTGTCGAATCCAATACGAGGCATAATTCAATATCCATTAGAAATTAAAGTGTAAACAGAAACAGAAACGCTTCATAACATCTCAACGCTTAACAAAAGCCAATATGAAAAAGAAGTTAAGATATTTTATTATATTATAACTGAATGTGTCCAATTAACATTTTTAACCTATTTGTTATAAACTCCAGAAATGTGGTTGTTTTTCTCAATTTAATAATAATAATAATGATCATAATATTATCTTAAAATGAAATATTATTTTGAAAACATGAAGATTAAACATTCAAAATGAAAACATGGAAGAAAATTAATCTATTATACACATCCAAGAGACTGGGCCAGGCCTTGTGTGTGTGTGTGTGTGTGTGTGTGTGTGTGTGTGTGTGTGTGTGTTTGGGGGGTAGAGCTCCTTTTCTCCC
>CABFOQ010032671.1:4212-14985 GCA_900660455.1 Gephyroberyx darwinii
AGTGTGTGCGCGTGTGTGTGTGTGTGTGTGTGTGTGTGTGTGTGTCGGGGGGGTAGAGAAGAAAGCAACAGGCTCAGGGGTTGATGTTGGAGGTAGCGTTGTACAGCCGGATGGCTGTGGGCACAAAAGAGTGCTTGAAGCGCTCCCTTGTGCTCTTGGGTTGGGTGAGACGGTGGCTGAAGGAGCTTCTCAACCTGTTCATCTCATCATAGAGGGGGTGGGATGGGTTCTCCAAGATGGATCTGATTTTAGACCTCATCCTCCCCTCAGCCACCTCTTCCAGACTGTCCAGGCTCTCTCCCACAACCGAGCCAGCTTTCTTGACCAGTTTATTAATCCTGTTGGCATCCTTTTCCTTGATGCCACCTCCCCAACATACCACAGCAAAGAAAAGTGCACTGGTCACCACAGTCTGGTAGAACATGCGGAGCAGCCTGTTGCACACATTGAATGATCTGAGCCTCCTCAGGAAGTACAGTCTGCTCTGGCCTTTCCTGTAGGGCATCAGTGTTGTCTGACCAATCCAGTTTACAGTTTATTGTTGAGGTGCACCCCCAGGAACTTGCACGATTCCACCACTTCCACCTCCTTACCCTGGAGGATCACAGGTGGTTGTCGCCTCTTGTTTCGCTGAAAGTCCACCACAAACTCTCTTGCTGACATTGAGCTGTAGGTGGTTGTTGTCGCACCATCCGACAAACCTCTCCACCAGACTCCTGTACTCATTGTCCTCTTTGATGCAACCCACAATGGATGAATCATCAGAGAAATGGAGATGAGTAGACCCAGAATTGAATCGAAAGTCTGAGGTGACTGACTTGTCTATACCTGAAATGCCTCGAATCATTAACTATCAAGTAACTAGACAGCCTCTGTGCCACAACACTAAAGAAAACCTTCCCTTCAACATTAAGTAGGCTAATAGGCCTAAACTGACTGAGAGTCTCTTTCTTTGGGAATGAAAATTCCCCCTGCTCTGTGCCACGCCTTAGGAATATCCTGTTTCTTCCAGACAACCTTCATCAGCTTCCATAGAAACCTCAGCACATCTGGCACACTCTTGCACAGCAGTGATTTTTATTTGGAGTTGTCAAGTGTTGATTGGAGAGTTGTTTGTCTACTCATCTCACATTCCCCTCAGCGCTGATATGGCCCTGTTGCGGGTGTTAAAAGAATATCAGAAGTGTTAATTAATTGTGTTGGATGTGGACTTATTGGCATGTTGGCATAATATAGATCTTTGGATCTCAGTGTTAAATTAACACGATGTATGACAAAAGTATGAAAAAAGGTGTTGTTTGGTATTGGTATCATATTCAAAGACATTTTCATTTGACCCTAAGCCTTACTCCAAATCATGTGTATCCAGTATCCATAGGACAAACACACCTTGAACTGTGATTTGCTAACATGGGAAAGCTCTTCCCATGCATTTTGTGGTATTAACTCATGTGGACAACATGCTATTTTGTACAACAATGTATAAAAACATGCACTCAAGTTGCATAAAGCTGTGATGAGTAGTGGTGATACAAATCCTTTATACAGTCTATAAGATCCCTCCAGTCTGCGTATTGACCAGAGTACCTAGCTCTCATTATGCTTTTTAAAAGGTTCTGACTAAGAGTAACGCCTTGTATAAGTTGTCAGTAGGCAATGCCCTGATAACAAATCCCCAAACTGAAATAAAACTTGATTAACAAATCTTTACCCAATGAATTATCAGGCTAATGAAATTAAATAAATCAATACAATCAACTAAGTTCAACTAATTGTGGCAAGTGGGTGAAAGAGGTTTGAACTTGGTGAATAAGGTAAATTGACCACATCCTTCAAAAAACGTACACCCATTTTATTAAAATGTGGGCATGTTAAATTAATTTGTCAGCACAAATTCTGATATTGTGCACAGCATAATGAAAATGAGGGTCCACATGAACCAAAACGAGGGAATGATTTACATCTTAAATTAATCCAAATGAAGGAACAAGGTCTATCTGCATGCAATAGAATCTTGTGTCCTGGATATGGTAAGTCATGGCCTCCACATGTAATTGGTTTTCGTGCAGCCACTCCTTGGTCACGTACTGTACAGTTACCTTCAGAAGATGTAGGGAGAGAAAGAGAGGGGAGGGAGACTCACTCCCCTTACTTCATTGCAGGGTTAAGCTTCCTGTGTCCAGTTTAGCCTTCGCTACATGCCTAGTAAACACCCTGCTTTGCAAAGCCACCCGGCTTGTTGATCCCTAAATGTCATGTTGAGATTGAAATCAGGCAGCCAGTAGGAGAGATTAGGATGAGTACTTGAAGGCAAGGAGCACTGGGGGGAAAGGCAGATGCCTGTAAGAGAGATTCCTGAAATGTCAAGTTGTAAACACCGGCGAGGGCATGCAACCATGTGGACTGTGTGTGATAGAGACAGAGAGGAAACAAGGTGGAAGGAGATAAAGTTGGAAAGAAATAAAGTCAAACTTTATTTGCAAAGCACATTTCATACGTAAGGAAGCTCAATTCATATACACATCACATAGAGAAAAAAGACATGTACACATGTCACATAAAGAAACTCTACATATATCACACATGCACACGCAAACACACTCTTGCATACACAGGAATTAGAGACCTGGTGGAGAAAAGCCTGCTTTTAAAAGAGGTTAGAATTGCGGCTATTCAAACAACTTGGAGAGCAATAGCTAAAAGCAGCTAGGCCAGCTTTTGATTTCATCCTATATGAAGAGGAAGAAGATAATGCTGGTGATGATGATGATGATGATGTTAATGAAGAAAGTGAAGGAACTGCAGTTAAAAAGTACTTCCTGACACTCTCACACCTGTCACAGGAAGCCTTCCCTTTCCACTGCAACCATCTGGCTTCATTAGGAGAGCAACACAAACCTCAACACTTGACGCTGAGAAGCGTTGTAGAGACCTGCTAATCCTGGAGTGTAAATCAGAGATAACTCTGACTGCTCTCAGCTAATGAAGAGTGTGAGGGAGGCTGACGTAGAAAGAGAAAGATGGAGAGAGAAGTGAGGAGGACTCTTCATTTTGAGGGTCTGAAAGTGTTGTTCCTGATTACAGGAGTGACGGTTAAGAGGGCCAGAGGTTTCAGAGTGCCACTACTACTACTTTTGAAATGAAGCTGAAGAAGAGTTTTGACATTTAGGCATCTCTGGAGTTTGAATGCATATGAATATATGCTTTGCACCTGGAGGAGCTGTAGTCATGTATGAGGATGTTGGCATGGTGTTGTTGCCTCATCTGTAGACATGAACTCAATATATCTGACTTGTTACATCTTGGTACTGTATCATCTTATTATTTCCCACCCAAGTATTGACAAGCAGCCTTTGTTGTCTTGTTTGATAGTGAGCATGAGTACCATGTAGCATCAGCTAGGAGAATAGGATTGTAATTTTCTCGTGGTGGAATATGATGAATAATATCATCTATGCCGAAAGCACCACTGTTTTGCCAATATGCGTTATATGTATGGACAAGATTTCTACTGTTTCAGCACAGAGCAAAAGCAATGAGGCTTTTATTTTTATTATTTTTATACTTTTTTCATCAGAGCAGGGGCAGTGGGGAGGATAATCTTTTTGTCTGAAATGGAATTTAAAATAGGGCACATCTTTTATTTTTCCATAAGCAATAAGTTTCGGGTTGCATCTCGCCTATACCGCTGCCATCTCTGCAATGATATCTCATCCCTTGCATCTCCTCCGCACCACGCTGCCTTTGATTTCAAGAGCTGAACTATTCTGCAACATTTGTTGATGTGGTTCTGCAAGTAAATGCTGCAGAATTGTGCTCCTCTTGGAATTGTTGCTCTTCGCTGACCGCCGGGAGAGGAGCCCGCCATCATCGGCTATACACCGCAGAGATCCAGAGAACAACATTCACACAGACACACACACACACATGTGTTAAGTAAGGGAAGAAGACCTGTAGACAAGCAGGGAGCCATGTAAATATAGACAGGTGGAGGAGCATTGAGACAGGTTGTTGGGGCAGTACTTTAGCATAGTATTTATCAGTGTATCCTCTGTGACAGATAGACAGGCATACTGGCAGTGAGAGGGGGAAGTTGGCTGGTTCTCACAGGTAAAGACTAGGGTGGGACTGACATGAGTTTTCAATGGCCAATACTGATATTTTTGGAGCAAGCTGCAGATATTTTGTGCCAATATTCCAATATTTTTAAATTTGGCCATGTTCATGCCAAAGATTTACAAGTACTCAATGTTCCTGCCAGAATTGTATTTTGAGCAGGGTGGAAAAGCCTTTAGATCCTCATGGGACACTAAAACTCTCCACTGAAACTCTAATAATACTAATTGTTTTAGGTGGGTTAGGTTTAGGGTTAGGCTTAAGGCAGGGTGAGGCAGGTTTCACTGCAGGTTTTACAGACTGACACCCATGAAGACTCAAATACTCCCATACCACATCTGATAAAAATAATAAAATCATATTCACCAGCTGTGGTCAGGGAACCTTCATCACATTTGACTTGGATGGCACTGGCTGGCCAATATGAGATTATGAACAAATCGATAGATTACCCTACAGACAGGCTGACCAAGTAAGTCAGACAGATGGACATATAGAAAGACAGGCAGTAGAGAAGGCAGTAGACAGACAGGTCTACTCCCCATACATGATCTGCCTGTCAGTTGCCTTGGTGTTGTTCAGGTCCAGTGAGTATTATCAGGCCTCACCATCCAATCTGCTGTCTCCAGGTCTCAGGCCTCGGCTCGGGGCTCTGGGCTCGGGGCTCTGGGCTTGGAGATGTTCTGGATGACTTCCAGATCTCATTAACCTTGGGCTGAGGGCCCAGAATTAGATCAGAGCCCCAAAGGCTTGTGGGTCAGGATACTATTCTCTTATCCCCATACAACCCCAGTCTACTTCCTTCAGAGATGTGTGCATGCCCAAATACTTACACATCACTGTTGTCATGTGGTTGAAAACCTTGTAACTCCAATTTTAAGGATTTTCACGTCCCAACTTTACTTCAAGGATCATGTGGTTCCTCTATGGTGGGGGTCTCAAACCATGTGCCATGGGGGGCCTAGAGTATGCAAGCCTTCGTTCCAACCAAAGACTACACTGCTGATTTCACTGGCTAACGCACCTTCAAGAACTAACCAATAGAAGAACGGTGAAATCACCTGGTGTAGTGATTGGTTGGAATGAAAATCTGCAAACTCTTTGAGACCCATGCTCTTTGGGTTGAGATTGGGTTTCTGAACTCTCTTCAGAACACAACTCAAAAATGCATGGTGGTCAAGCTTAATACAAGGCTGATTTTCTAGAGATACAGGTTTTTCACCAACATGCGAATCCAGACAGGCATGTACACACGCACACACACATGCAGTATTACCCGGCTGCCTCCTTCCACTGTGCTTTGCTTTGACTATCATATCCACTGGTCTAATCTCAGACCATCAGCAACCTAACATGTAATCTTTATCTATCCAAGTCCATCTGTATGGATCTGACACCAAAATCAGAGGGAAAATAATAGACAATGTGGTGATTAAACAAAAACTTCTTCAACTGATTTGATAGAGTTGTGTTTATCTGAAACATGCGACCCTGAACATCTACTATGTATATATGGCCACAGTACGACTTTGTCTTTGGTGTATCAAAGTTATTCATGTTTGGTTTGCAGATTGTGACTTTAAGGGCACACACCTCTTTTCCTGTTAAAATCTCCAGGTCTCCTTCTCATTTGACAAGCTGTCTGGTTCAGTTCGCATTGCTGTTCGTCACAACTGTCGCTATATCCACTATTGTGTGTGTGTGTGCGCGTGTGTGTGTCCATCCTTGGGTGATGCATGGTCAGCCATTGTAAAGCAGCAGTGTGGCCTTGGACCTGCGCCTGGCCAGACAGATTGTGCCGGTACGCTCCGAGGTTAGAAAACGAACATCCCCTTGGTTGACTGAAGGTCGTACAGAGGCGTCATTAGGTTGACAGAGTCTGAAACAGGGTTTGGTTTGGGTGTGTGTGTGTGTGTGTGTGGTGGGGCGGGGGGGTTGACTGACGGTTTTTGACTCAAGGACACACTGGTATCAGAGGTTAATGACGGAGGCAGCCTTGGTCCGCCATAGGGGACGTCACTCATCATGCTGATACGTGTGTAAGTGTGTATTTGTGTTAGGGTTCAACCGATAGGGGTTTTTGAAGGCCAATACCCAAACCACTATTTTTGGATTGAAGCCACCCAGAGCCCATACTAAATATATTTTAATATCCAAATATCAAAAACACATTTGAATGGCCACGTTTCGTGCCAAAAATGTGTCCATAATTTTTATTCTTGGAAGGCTGGAAAAGACTCATGATCTAACATAACAAGATAGACCTTTTAGTAATCCAGACTTGGTGGTGTTGTTTTTTTCTGCCATTCCTCTCATCACAAAAAGGGTAAGTTGACCAATGGGTCAGTTTTCTAAAAAGTAAGTGTGATCCTTTAAGGAATTCCCATAGACAACCAGGGTAGTAATACTCAATTACACAATAAATATGTAGTCAAACAAACTGCATCATATCCATCATATCGGACACGGATTAATAAAAGGACAATATCGACCCATATATCGGTTTAACTCAAGCCATGTCTGTGTGCATGAGAGGTAGTGTGTGTTTGTGTGTGTGCATACCAGCACGTGTGTGTTAACCTCCTTGCCCCTGTCCTAATTGTCCCCATTTGATCAGAGCAGCAATGGTCTCAGGCTCTCCCCTGTCCTCCCTACAGCTTCATTTATCACAGGCAGCAATGGAGAGACACAAAGGCACTCAGTGCTTCAAGGTGAATCCCTTCAAATGGCTCAGCTTGTGTTACCTTGTTAAATCGATGTGCTCGGTGACAACCAGCAGAAGTGGATATCTCAGGCAGGAGACTTTCACTCTTTCTCTCTGTGGCATAGGAGTGTTTTGGAGGTTAAGGGAAGAGCTGTTGAAGAGCAGTTGCTGTCTGTCCCTGAGGCTCAGACCCTTGTAGAGTAACAGTTTTCAAACCTATAGTGTATTTTCTTTGGTCTGAATCAGGGGACTCAATTGTTACTTTGTTTGTTTGTGCAAACTTTCAAGCGAGCGATAATTTATCAATCAAGCCCCAATTGAAATTTGGTTTTGGAAGGACTTTCTTCGATGGTAAAACATGTTCTTGACTCACAATTCATGGCATGTTTAATCCATAGTACACAGGCCTTCCTGTAACGGGGATCATGGTCAGGTCATGTTCTCCAAATGCAGCCAACACTCAGTAAGGTCTCTGATTGTTGTGTTCTCATGGCCAAACGAACCAAACTAAGAGGGAATCCACTTTTGAAATGAGAGTCCTGAGACACATAGGGACAACAGAAAGAAGAATTTTGATAAAGATATAACAGAGGACAGGAAGGGAAAAGAGGTAAAGGAGGGCAAATGGGGAAGAAGAGTTGCAGGTCATATATTTGTTTTCTTTCTCTCACATAGCTTTCTCTTCATTACATTTTCGAGAGTCAAACACCAGCAAAAAATATAAATTAGGCATTAAAGTTGTCATCTGTGTTTCCCAAATATGATTTTACATCACTTGCTTTTTGGCCATGATTTCTTCAAAAAGGATGAGGATCAGGATTTGGCCACTGTTGCTTTAAGAGGATACTCCATCAATCAGTCATCACTAGGTGCCTCCATCGGTGCTGCGTCCAGGAAAGATGGAGGGAATAGCACCAGGTTTTAATTTTCTAATGTCGCTGCCCCTCCCATCAACTCAGCCTTCATCTCTCTGTCAGTCTTCTGCAGTAAAGTGCAAGCTGCAGACCCGAAGACTGCTTATCATGATGAGAATGTGTGACCAAGGGCTGTTCTTTGGCATCAGTGATGTTTCTATATGTATATCCCATAGCATATCCAGCCTCTCCTCTCATATCCTCACATTTTGTCTGTTTCTGTCACCCCCAGCATGTCACCCAGGCTTCTACAAGGCTTTTTCTGGGAACATCAAGTGTTCAAAGTGTCCTCCACATAGTTTCAGCTATGGAGAAGGGGCTGCTATCTGCCGCTGTGAGAAGGGCTTCTTCAGGGCCGAGAAAGACCCTCCAACTATGGCTTGCACACGTGAGTATACCAGCAACCAGGGCTTGATACTAATAAACAGTAGTTTGTTACACTACTCGTTACATTATTTTTCCATCACAGCCCCCAAATTGCTGAGTGCATCTTCTCTTACCTTCAAAAACTGTGATGACTCAATTGACTCTCCTGAATCATCAGGATAAACAAACAGTGTTGATGTCCAGTGGTCTTGTCATCCCTTTGCCTGAGAAAATCATTGTAATGAGAACATTTCCACCCAGAGAAAGTCAACTTCCCTGCCATGTTTTGATGAATTTTAGTTGATAGAGTTTGATCTAGATCAGACTGTTCCTGTTCAACTGAAAGAGAGACATGGCTAATTATGAGAATGAAAATGAATAGATTAATAGGGAGATGGGAACAATACAATTTTTGGTTGAATCAACTTTTCTAAGAGGTTGATAAAATGAAAATAATGAATATTTTGTGAATGGTAATTGTGATATCATTACTGAAACTGAAATAGTAATTTATTATACAACGTATCACAGCAGCATGTTACTACCCAACTCTGCTAGCGACAAAGCCACTGTGTGTTTTCAACATATCAGTTTATACTGTGTGACAGTATAAGTATAAAGATACATAAACATGGATGATGGGGAAGAGTTGAATAATTTTCCCTTTCCGGCTCACAGTCAATTTAAACACATGGCGCCTGGTTAATGTCAAAATGAATGCATCACATCTTATGGCACCAGGCTTACTAGGACGTCAAAATTTATGGTCACAGTGCTCGATCTGCACCAGCAACAAATTACGGCCTGTAGAGTCTTCTCCAACTAAATATCAGTTAAACACAGCTTTTAGTTTTTAACACTCATATTAGTGTTATCCTCTTCCTATGCTTGAAAGTCTATTCTTTGTGTAACTATAAAACCCCATTATGAATCATTTTTATGCTCTGTATATGCCTGACAGTCTGGGTGAACTATTGCCTCATCCAAAGAGCTGGTGGATTATTACAGAGGTCTTTCAGCAAATGCCAAAAGAGAGTGATATTGCCGTGGCCCTAACTCCATTCACTGCTCCAGGACTTATCTGGTGTGAAGCTGTACATTAGAAAGTCCCGGGATGAATTACATGGCTTTGTTCAGCTGCTTCGTCTTCATCGATGATTCACCGACTGTCATTACGACTTCATATTTGCATTAAATTACAGTTTAACCGGACTAATTCTCCTTTAATTAAAAAGCCATTTAGCTGTCGCTGAGATAGGCGGGGGCCGTGCCTGAGAGCTCTCCCGGGGGAAGAGTGTATTTGTCTTTTATGGCAAGGCAAAGCCAAGTTACTGTGGCGATATGAGTTTGGAGTGTCCTGTAAGATGCACTATTTGCAGAGTAAACCTTCAGAAAGGCTCAAATTACAAGGTTCTCATTCCCAAGTTCTGATTCAGGTGCTTCAAAATAATGTTATTTGAACTCAAGGTGAAAGCAGAAGGAGGTAAAAGTATAGTGGTAGAGAAAGCATAGGATAGGACACAGAAAAGAAACACAGAAAGGGGAAGTCAACTGAGCACCATGCTCTTTTTCACCTGTGAACTGCATAATACTACTGTAGGGATTCGAACTGGCAACCCCAGTCACAAGCCCTCGGCTATTGACGCCCCTAGCACAACAAAATACGACGTATGAATGGCTTGTGGGGGTCTAGCTGTAGAAATATTACTAGCAAACTAGCAAAGTGAAAAGCACTTGAATAAAGCTTTACTAAAAATACTACATCATTAGTTTCATTTAAAAGCTGTAAGCGGTGACAGATCTTTTCACACTGTTTTGACTCAGAGATGTATAATGTAATTGAATCATGAGTAAAAGAAAGAGACAAGACTGTGAGCGAAAGAGAAAGTAGACTTACCAATGAGAGAGAGAGGATGACAGGATGAGACATAAAGGTGGAGATGGAGAGAAAGGCTGGATGACATAGACAGAGAAAGAGAGCAAGATAGAAAGGAAGGAGGGTGCTGATACCAATCTTCTCCTAAAGGGGAATGGGAGCTGATTGATGACAGTGGGGTTGCTCTGCGGGAAGGGAGGTGGGTGGATTCTCCACGATGGAGAGAATGGAAGAGGAGAGATAACAGCAATAGAGGGAGAAAGAGATAAAAAGAGAGAATGGACAGATGCCGACAGAATTGGAGGAGGGGTAGGAGGAGTTTTCCTGTCCGGTGAGATTTTTTTGACAAAGATAGGGAGGGAGAGAGGGATGGAGGGATGGAGGTAGAGAGGGAAAGATCCTATTGTCCAGGCAGACAGTGAGCCTGGCAGGATGGGAGCATTCAAATCCCTTAGGCCTTTTAACTCCAACCTGCTGACAGCTGGCTCCCTGCTACAGCACAATACTTACCCTGAGACACAAACACACACACACACACACACACACACACACACACACACACTCTCACAGAACACAAAAATACCTCTGCTCTCACAGAAGTGAAATGCTAGGGAGATGAAACAACTTGGGAATGTTTACTACGGGGCAATGTGTTCTTATGATGCACACATATAACATGCAGCTATGAATTTTCATGGTGCAGCGTTAAATAGAGATTAATAGATGGATGTGTGAGATGTGTGAAGGATTTATTGATCTATTAACAGATGGCTAGGTGGATACCTATCCCCTTGTTT
>CABFOQ010032671.1:15005-28326 GCA_900660455.1 Gephyroberyx darwinii
GATTGCTGCTCCATTTATCTATGTGATTTCTAATCTGTCCTCCTGACAGGCCCTCCATCCCCTCCCCGTAATCTGATGTTCAACCTGAACGATACATGTCTGATGCTGGAATGGTTGCCTCCCAGCGACACCGGGGGCCGCCGGGACCTCACCTACAACGTCCAATGCAAGCGCTGCGGCCCCGAGCCCAACCAGTGCCAGCTTTGCCATGAGGAGCTTCGCTTCCTGCCGCGACCCTTGGGCCTGACCAACGCCACCGTCACTGTCATGGACTTCTCAGCCCACGCCAACTATACCTTCGAGATCGAGTCGCTCAACGGCGTGTCAGACATGAGCTCCTTCCCTCGCCAGGTGGCCGCCATCACCGTCAGCACCGATCAGGGTGGTGAGCATATGTTATCTAATTTTTACATTATTTGTGTTTCTCATTTTTACCTCAGCACTGTGGTATTCAAGAGGCACAAAATCCAACTTCTACTATAAATCTTCACATCCTACCTGCAGTTTTCACACTGCTTCCACAATGCAAACTCATTTAGATGAGAACTGACTGAGAACTGACTTGAATTAGTTTACATGGTCTGCTGCTACACCGTGATGTATGGTGATGTATACATGTAATCATTTTATTGGACAACAAATACTTTGGTATTTCATAATAAATCACAATGTTGTACAAGCAGTGCTTCTATGTATGTAATATGCTAGAAGAAATGAAAGCATCTGATCAACTAGGGAGTCAGAGAGCTTAGATCATTAATCAGGTCTATATGTCATAGCACTGCTCAGGATCTGTATTGGTTATCATGAATGTATGCCTCAAAAGATGGCCGTCACGTGGCGAACAATATGTGATATGAGGGCTATGTAGATACTACAGTCCAACTCAAACTCTGCTGTAGCTGTCACTGGTATAACCGGATTCACTAAGAAAGTGAAGGCAAATGTCTCTCAGAGATGAATACAAGCTCATTCCTTACTACTGGGTTTCTAACCAAGCTCTGTAGCCTTTGATGCAGTTGGTACCCCATCTCAAAGACACAGGAAAGAGACAGTGAATAGGTTTACATTATAGTTCATATTGTTCTAGTAGCTTGCATTTGTTTTGCATCCTCCCTCACTGCTGTGAACGATGGAGGGAGGCCAAGGAGAGTTTGTCTACCTACCTACCTGCTTCAAACAAGCTTTTCATACTGAAAGGTCTATATTTCCTCCGGGGACATGGCTTGGTGTGTAGAACAGTTATGCTTTTCATTTGTGATTTGCAAACACTGTGTTTTCTGTTTTCACCCTCCCCCCACCTTCTCTCCTCTTTCCCTGATTATTCTCTTTCCCTTCATTCATTTGGTCGTTTGTCCTCCCCCCTTTCTCTCTCCTCTTTCTTGTTTGTTTCCTCACTGCTTTGTTCTCTCTCTCTCTCTCTTTTCCATTTTCCTTCCATGTCCCTCTCCTACCCTCTTTTCCTCCCTCCTCCGTTTCTCTCTCTCCCTCTGTTGTCCTGGGAGTCTGGGAGAAATACATTTTCTCATACAGCCAGAATGCATTATTCTATTACGCTGGGGACTGCTCTAGCCTTTACAGGTAACTCAGTGTTACATCCAGCCTTTTTATTTCATTAGCAGGCCCAGTCTAGTACATAGTAGTGGCAGGTCCCAAGGCGTTATACAAGACCTCTCACATCACTAATATACGCAGCTGCAGACATTTAAAACGCTCAAGGGATGATGCATTTTCCTTGGCCTCAGCCAGCAATATGCAGACCGATGATGCATCATGTCATTATCAGCCCGACAGAAACTGGGGGTAGACTGATATATTGTTTCCCAAAATATTGGGCCAATTTAGCCTTTTAATAAAAATCTGATAATGGCCAGTCACTGTCATTCACCTCTGATCTGATGGATGTGATAGTTTCTTTTAGTTCAATATTTCTTGTAGAATTGATCAGTACCCTGGTTGTCTATGGGAAGCACTTAAGCTGAATTGATTTAAAGACTGATATTTACCTCATATATCAGCTATCGGGACTTTCAGTCCAAAACCATCTATATCAATCAAACCTGAACACAAAAATCTCAGGGATCTGCATAACTCGTTCTGTAACTAGTGGACACATTGTAGTATATTTGACCATCTAGTCCACTTTATGATGCATTTTAACTGGTCGACGTGTAATAGATATTCTGGTCGTGTTACACGACCCCCCCAAAAAAATATTGTCAATATGAAACCAGTCTGCAGCGTTCTGTCAGTGTCGCACCGCACCACCCCTGAAGGACTTATAATAGATGTTCTGGTTGTGAACCCATATGTAACGTGGGGGGCTCAAGTGCGTTTAAACCAACTACACCACCTTTTTAAAAGAGGTATGGTCCTCTGGCATACAAACAACAGATACTAAAAGCACAGGTTCTTTGATGGAGCAACTGGATAAAAGCAAGGAGGCCAAACAAGTAACATGTAATTAATTTATTAAAATACATAGACAATACACAATTACTAGTAGTCTGGGAGGCACTGGTTCAAAAGGGACTAAGATGGGGTAGTAAACACAAGACAAATACATTTCAGTTTAAATAAGGACACAACACTAACTAAAACCCACCGTGACCAAAAGAGTGTGAAAAGACACACTAAACACTAAAACCAACACGGCACAACAAGTCAGGAAAACTGAACGTACAAGCTTGCTTAAAACTACTATCCAATAAAAGTCACACAATAAGAACGCCTAAAACCAGCCCTAGTCTACAGGAACACAGATCAATAAGGACACAGGAAATCACTCAATACCAGCTCCGGGACGCCACCAACCTCACCTGCTGAGCCACACAGACAAAATGACCAATTTATAATCTACACACATACAATCTTTAAACTATGTACTTCTAAAATCTCCACGTACAACCCCATGGTGGCGTGCTGGCATCCCAGCTTTCTTGCCCAACTCTAATCTGACGCAATGCTGCCTCAAGGCCATTTTATGATAGCACACACAGGTGAAATCAATCAAGGCAAATCAGGAAGCTGGTTGCTCAAGAGATCAAGCACAGGATGTCATAATAAAAGTCCTTAACATAAAAGTCCTTCTAGAACAGGGGTAGCTTCAACCGGTTACACATACATGAAATCTCACCAGGTAACACCAGGTCGTCGTGAACGAACGAGAGATTTCACGTACTACTTGAGTTGTGACACTCATTCACGAATGTCTTGAAGAATTACTTCGAGATGTACTTAGCTTACTTACTTTCTTGTACATGTTTAAATCCTGTCTCAACCTTTATTCATTTTACAATGTAAAATAGCAATATATAAATTATACGATACAAAAGTACTTGTGTACAATGATTATTCTAAACTTGTGTTCACAAGTTTGTGTTGTGTGCACTACATAGTGCTGCAAGAACTGCAGGAAATGTGATTTAAAATGTTCCATATTTCTGGGGGAGGGCCCCCTGATCCCTTGCCAATTTGTGTCCCCACCACTTTCCAAATCAAACTAACGCCCTTGCAGACACCATAGGATGTAGCGTCTCTTTTTCACACCTGAGCTGTAGACTCAGCCAGGATCCCAAAAGGCTTATTTCTGAGTTGGAGATTAGCAGGTACACAAGCCATGCTGTTTCTGTTTGGAATGTAGGAGGATGATTCATGCTCACATACGTATATACATACATATTGTGATACACAATGAGAAATTCAGTGTTTTGCTATTTCTATTTAGTACAGAGAAATCCATTTTATCATGGCAGACACAACAAGCCAAACTGAGTGTGTCTTTCGTCATGATTACACAATTCAAGAAGTAGTCAAAGATGGCTATGGTTACACTTTATGAAGACGAAGTGAAATGCAACCAATGCAATGCAATATTAAAAGAGTCCAACTCAACCACTACCAGCACTAGTTATGATAAATACTACTAATAATAATCCTTTCTCTACACTTTTTGTCAGCACTGTGTTAGCTAAGAAAGATAAGATCCCAACAGCACTTCGATCTTTAGGTTAGAGGCTTATGACTGCAAGGTAGCTAGTTGTGGGTGGTAAAAGAGAATTACCACTGTAAAAAGGATAGATTTACTGTGTTGTCTCCTAACTGGAGCCAGAGGTGTGTAAAAATAACCCTTTTTACATGTAGTCATTCGCTGAAGATTTTTTTTTAAGAGAAACAAAACTAAAATTCTCTCATTCACAAAAACTATGGAGAAAAGTGTTGTTTTGTGTTAGTAACCATTGTTGTGGACTGGAATGGTTACTGAAAATGATTAGTATCGGTGTCCAGCCCTACACACAGATGTGGGCAAGCAGGACGAGCAACTCATGAGGCATGCACACACACACACACACACACACACACACACATAACCAACATCCGGTGGGACCAGGCTGGGTTTTAGGGTACAGTGATACATTCTATTCCTGCTATCATTGTCACAAGACCAATATAGACCGCTGTCATAATCTATCACCTAAATGGCCTAATTTTCACTGCAGCTTGTAAAACCGATTTTACTGCAACAGTTGTGGAACCGGGCTGCCACCAGCAGTAGTATCATTAATTACTAGACTGTCCTCAGCAAATGCACAGTACTGTGAAACTTAGTGTTGTTTGTCTAGCCTGTAGTTAGAAGAAACTTCAGTATTTTATCTTCCTAACTCTGAAGCATTTCTGCTTTCCCTGAAATAAATTAAAATCTTTTTAAAGAACAGAGCATTTAAAAGTATGTATGCTGTTGTTTTTTTTTTAAATGTGGACCGCACTATTCATTTGTTGGACCGCACTATTCATTTCTTCACTCTTCATTTCTTCAGCTTCCCATATTTTGTCTGTGCACCTTGCAAACACTAAAGCTGATCTTAAAATCAGTCAACTGCAACTTAAACAGGACCAGGACCACTACCAGACAGACTGATCTCCCAACAGCAAGAATGCTTATTATCACATTGATGCCGATGTACTTTTTACATTAACACAGTGGCTCTTGAACAGGTTTCAAGTGTGCAAAACGTCACAAAATCCACACAATACATCGATGAGCATACAAACCTTCCCTTCAGTTAAGAAAAGGAAAAACACTCAATTTGCATTTTTACCTTTTTTCCACAACAGCGGTGATATGCATGTATGCATTCACTCAATGCGCGCACACACACATACACGTGCACGCACACACACACAGATGCATCCACATGAATCCTTACCATGATGGGTTTGTTTGTTCGTTGGAAAGGCACGTAGGAAATGCTAACACCATTAGCATAGTGTTGCCATCAGCAGAAAAGAGGCGGCTGTGGGAATTTCTGTGTGTTGTGAGGAATATCAAGAATCCCCTTTAATAATGTACACAACCATAGATGAATTAGTTTTAGTCATTAAAATGCAGATGGTTTTTTTGGTAAATGCCTTTTGCCGCTGAGGTTAGCATATGATTTGTGGTGACGACAATGGGTCACTTTTCTACCACACACACACACACACACACACACACACACACATACACACACACAAATACTCATTCAAGTAGTGTCCACATGCATGTATAGCACAGAGAAGTAGTTCTAATTGCCTGTGATAATTTCCTGTCAAGCCTAACCATCTCAATATATTTCGGGTTCATACAGTGACGCGATTCTATTTCTGATGAATGCACCTTTACAACACATGCACACACACTCACGTGCACTTTGACAGCGTGTGCAGATTTATAAAGCATGAGGATTAACAGAAGGTGTCTTGGCCCAGAGTAAATCCCATCATATTTGAGAATGAGAGAAGGGTCTGGGGAAATTATGTGTGGATTAGTGATTCCTCAGGCCGGCTCCAGGAGCATGGCACTGCCTTGATCTGGCTGACTTACTAGTTTACAATCAGCATTAGGACAGAGAGGTTCACTCCCTGTGATACGGCAGTAGTGAGGCACATAGTAGACGGCAGTCTTTCTTTTAATGGGAAATTATTCATAGTATTTTCATTACGGTTTGCCCATAGGATTGCTGATATATGAAGCCAATATTGGCCTTTTATTAAAAAGTATCAGCCACTGCTGATATGGAGTTTGTTTGTTTGGGTATTTATTGTATAATCAATACTACACTGGTTATCTATGATTGTAACATGATTGTAATGTGATATTTTGATCAGATTCCAGTATGTTATATGTATATTATTAGTATATTTTTAGGTGTGTGCGTGTGTGCATATGTGGGGTTTAGGGAGGTAAGGAATCTGAACAAAATATGATCGAGCTGCATTTGATCAGATATGGGAGCAGAAATAATAACCTGAGATAGTGAGATAGGTGACTTCTGATGGATTCCACATCGACACCCCTCTGGCTCCAGTTAGGAGACAATACAGCATATAAATCTACCACGAGGCAAAGTTTGTGGCCCCCAATTACCATGAGAAGTAACACTGAGGACTTCAATAGACAGAAATCATGTAAGGGAATGTCCACAAACTAGATGTGTTCTTATTAGGGTCTAGGAAAGGAAAACGTTTTGTATTTCACTCTCAAGTTTCAATTTGTCAGTTTGGAAATTGATATTTTTCATGAGAGTTGGAGAGGGCTCTAGTGAGAAAAATTATGCCCTAGTAAATGTGAAAACGTCTCATCAAGTCTTTTAGGATCTGAAGATGAACATGTTTTTAAGGCCCAAATGTCCTCAATTAGCCAAGGCACAGAGGTATTGTTAGGCTTTTTAATACTAAGAGTAGCAGTTTATTAGTGCAGGTACTATTAAAGTTATTTGAAATTTCATCAACATTCATAGAGGGCTGGATCTGAAAGGCAGAAGAGACAAATGCAAATGGAGAACTTGGCAGCAGACGTGCTGTTAAAAATGCAAGAGCTTGCTATCTTTTGTTTACAAACCATTTCAGAAGACAGTATCTAGAGTGTGGCACTTAATGCCCAGTCGGAGCAAGGAACAGTGGAGAATATTCAGTCATATTTAAAAACTCAGCCAATATTTCAAAAAGAAGTAAAAGTCTACAGAAGTAAAAGTCCCCAGAGTAATGCATGAGCATTTAAAGCTGTCTTCATAAAGCACCACTACCCCACTACCCCCACAGCCCATTAGTCTAGGCTAGTTGAGATAGGAGGAAGCTGGGAGAGACGTTTCTATAAGAGCTACAGTATCAATCTGACTCCAGCCAGGATAAAGACCTAACATTAAGAAGACCCATCATTACTGTAGATTCACATGGAGGCTCTAGGTGTGAAACAGACAGAGATGAGTTTATTTTTATTATCAAGAACAGGTGGTATATTTATGGCCATTAAATCTAGTTCTACTGGAATGTGGTAGGAAACGAAATGATCGGTGATTTGTCTTGTTAATTCCACCAACAAACGGGTATGCTAACTCAATTCTGCTTCTGCTTATTTTAAAGCATTGTTATACTCTCTCTGGATTTATCTCTTTCTCTCTATATGTAGTTTGTCTACACACTCAGTTAACCAGCATATTCTCCCAAAAGCCAGACAATACAATATAGCTGTCTTGCTGAAGGGAACCCCGGCTGCCCTCACAAACCAGGTGACTGGGTCAGGAGAAGGAGAACAAGTCAGAGGTAGGCAGGGGGTGATCGACAGCCGGCCGAGGATGCGGAAAGTTAATTGAATGAAGTGGAGACGAAAATCAACAGACTAAGCCCAAGAGAGAGGGAGAGAGAAACAGAGAGACATAGAGAGTGCGAGGGACAAGGAGAGCGAGAGAGTGATGTTATGAATGTGCAGAGCAGGAGAAGAGAGGGACAGAGACAGATGAAGTGACAGAGGCGAAGAAGAGAGTGAAAGAAGACAGAAAATGAAAACCAGAGCATGAGAAAGTGATTGAGCATCTAGAGGGGAGAAGGGGGTGGCAGGATGAAAAGGAGGGGAAATTAAATGACAAGAAATGCAACAGGGCAGAGGATAAATAGAGAGGGAGCACAAGTGTGTGTGTGTGTGTGTCTGTGCACAAGCCTGTGTGTGTGTGTGGTTAGTTTTAGGTTTATTTGAATTTTATTAGACCATATGGAGTACATACATCTTAAAATCAAATTGTTATCCTGTACTTTGTTTGTAAATGTATGTGTGTATGCAAGCCTGCCTGTGTGTGTGTGGGAGGGGTGTGTGTGAGTGTGTCCAGGTTTTGTTTATCTGGCAATTATTATTATAAAGACATTAAGTCCATCATTGTGTGTGTTGTGTCTTCGTGTGTGTGTGTGTGAGAGAGAGAGAGCACCTAATTGTGCTTGCATGTGTGTGAATGTGTGCAAGAATGCGTGTGTGTGTCTGTGTGTGTGTGTGTGTGTATGCATACATTATATGGGGGGATAGAGGGATTTCATAAAACGGGAAATGAGTGGTGAGTGTGGGAGGACAGGTGGAGGCATGCAGTAAGAGGAGGAAGAGGAGGAGAAGGAAGAAGAGGAGGAGATGGCCTAGAAAGAGGGGAAAGTTGCTTTAATCACAGGAAGCAGCTGGGTAATTGTGAGTGTCACCAAAAGCAATCAGAGACAGATCGAGTTCTCGGTAGCGGCGAGGCATTAGGAAGTTAACGCAGCAACTTGAGAGACTCTAATCAGAGTCTTTTGTAGATGAAAAGCCAGCGGGTAAAACATACTGTCCTGGATCTGTCTGCTGATATGGAATACAGTGGGAGGAACCAGCCAGAGGGCTGCCGTTCATTGACTTGGCATTGATTGCCGGTGTCCAGATCATTTTCATCTAATTCACACACCTGAGGGCAGACGTGTAAATGGTGCAGGATATGTCAACACCATAACCTGAGACTTCCACAAAACCAAAATTGATATGAGAATATGAAAACTCGCTTCACCATGCATATGAAGACTTTGGAGTTAATGATGTGTAGGCTACGGTATAGTAATGGAAGGGTAATAAAGGTTATGATGATAGGGCTGCTCAGAAATGTTACCAATTACAGCAAGGCTGATCTCTGAGTTTTGCTGTAGGTGTTACTATAGGTGTCCCAGAAACATCTTTCATTCACGATCATTGTAGGCGGTCTAATGCCTGTCACCCACGTTCTTGATGACGCTGATTGACTTGGCATCAACGCTTCACTTCTCAAACACCTGAGGGCAGACATATAAATGGTGCAGCCACATGGATATTATGCCAACACCGTGAATAATCTGAGACTTTTACAAAATCATAGTTGATGTGAAAATGTGCTTATCTCTGTGCAAAGTCACTGCACCATGTATATGGAGAATTTGGAGTTAATGGTGGGTAGAATTGTGTAATGATGGATGGATGGATGGATGGACAGATGGCAATACTGAATGAAGGTACACAACGCTCAGAAATGTTAGCATCCACACAAATTTTCACTGTAGGCATAACTATAGTTGCCATGACATCATCTTTATACAGTATATTTATGAAGTAATTCTATGATCCTTATAAGTGGTCTACACTTATCTGACAACCACATTGGAGTCGAACATTGTGTTGAACATTTAGGAATATTGCTATTCTGGCCTTCCTGCCTGGAGCTCTGTCTCTTCTCAGTTTGGGATGTCAAATTCCTTGATTTGTCAGTTGGGAAGGGTAGAAAATGTAACAGTTGTGACTAAGTAACTAAACTACAGTCAATCAAGCCCTAATATTTTTGGGATCATAGAAACCACTATCATTATGGAGCATTATGTTTGTGTTAATGATGCCACTGTTGGAAGACAATGTCCCACGGCAATCTTTGCTCAGAAAATGTACGTAGAGATTGTGATGATGTTGTAGCATCTGATGATACCCGCGCTGCAGAACTTTGGTTTATTACTGCTACCATTAATTACCATTTGTCTATTTCTCTTTTATTAGCAATTCCAGTGTTAATACTTTCAAATGATTGCCTCTGTTTGTCTGGGCCCAGAGTCACTCCCGGCCAAAGTGATTAACTTCTCAGCTATCTGAGTGGTGCTTGTTTTGCCCTTTAGGCCTATTGCTGTTTCACTAAATTGTTTGTAAAACTGAATGAGTCTAATCTCTGTCTTTCATACCCTCTCTGGCGCTCCAGTTTTTGCACTTTCTCGCTTTCTGTCTCTCTGACATCTACACATCCACAAAAACACAGGATGACAGTCTTCAAGATGTGCTGACGTGGATACAAAGAGCCAATTACGAAGGCAACAGATCAACAAAACCGAACAGACAGGATCAGACAAGCTGGGGTGAATTGTTTCTGTTGCTAGTTCAGATCACCAGTTCACAGATTAAACAGTGGCATGGTGACACATCTAATAAGCACTAAATCAACAGATTGTGACGCGAGTGTTATACTACTATCTGTCAGTTTGTTTTGTAAAATTGAGTTTTTGTAGATTTTCTTGGGATTGATTTCGGAGAGACGAGAAAAAAAAGTAAGGCAAACTAAATCATCAATCAATGCTTCATGCATTTGTTTTTAAAAGTTTGTTTAAAGAGATTAAACAAACTTTTTAAAACAAATCAAATGCAAATTCTTCTGCTTGCATATTCAACAGTGCTCAGTTTATACTAATATTGGTCCTGTACAGGCATCTGTATGGAGCCAAAATGCATTGAAAGCTAGCAAAAAGCTTCAACATGCTCAATTCTTACAGCTTAACTCAAGTCTTGATCTTGTTTATTGGTATTTGTACTGAGGGAATAAACAAAGTAGTGTGATGTCAAATGTACCCTTTTAAACCTGGTACTGAAATTGTGGAACCAGAACACTGTCAAAAAACGTACAATAATCCCCAGCTCTATGCACAGTACTACAATACCTATGAGAAATGTTTTTATCAGTGTTGGCATCATGATCAGCAGCATATACATAATGCCTATGGTTAGCCTGATATATCAGTTTGTCAGTGTATCAGAGGCAGTACATATCCGATATCAGCCAGACAGTGTTGTCCACCTCTGATACAGTGGATATTGATTACATATTGTGATGTCATGAGAGGCCGGGAGCATATTTCTACAGGTTGCGGAGGTGTGGGTGAGTGAAGGGCTCGGAAGCAATGTTTCTTACAGGCTTGTGTCGATACACCAGCAGCAGTTCAGCAAATGGCCAGAAAAGGTGAAGGTAAACATAAAAAGTTAACCACGGAAAAGTCAGTAGTTCTCCTCAACTCAATAAATAATCCTAGCAGAGTCACTGCCTTCTCACTCTTGTTGCCCCAACTCTGGACCTCTCCCTTTGTTGGCGCAATCAGACTTGAGCTCAGCTGAGCCAGTCCTGTCTTTCCTACTATGCAGCCTACTATGGGATCTGTAATCCTCTAATGTTAGGCCTGTAGTCCTTGTTGGGGCCACCTGGAGGGGATATATGGTGCAATCCATTGCATGTCGGAAGTCGATAGTTCCGAGTCGGTATTCCCGACCCGAGTTTCCGACTGGGAATTCCGACTTGAATGACTGTTCTATTGCACTTTTCCGTGTTGGAGGTTGTTTTTTCCATGTTCCGAGAACAATGGATTGCACCATTAGCTCCCATCAATGATGACACCTCGTTACATCATAATATTTATTGTAGAATTGATCAATACTACATTGGTTGTCTATGTTCAGATTCCACACAGGTATGCATGAATATGTTTCAGCTTCAATTCATAAATATTGGTATTGGCTTTCAAAAAACTATATTGGTCAAATCCAAATAGCTTCATGTGTTGACTCAGGTACACTTTTCTAAGTCAGATGCTAAATAGGAACACCTTTGGCCCACCTTGATCTGCACTGGCCCTCCGCCATGCCCCGAGCCAATACCAGTGTGATTATGCAGCATTGAATGCCGAGTGGCTATAGATGAATAGTGTGTATTAAACTCCCGGCCTTCTCAGCCACCCCACCCCTCCCAGGCGGCCCACTCCCGGCATCGCGCTACGCTCTAACTAACTATGACAAATTAGCCCCACACTTAATTACTAGCCTGGGAAAATCACAATGATGTTTATTAGGCGCGGCATCATAAAGCGCTGTGTCCGTGCCCTGAGACCAAAGCACCATGCCGGAGAAACACTAATAATAACAACAGCCATACAAATTGGCTGTGTGGAATGACCGGAGGCCCTGAGGCGCCGGGTGGGGGGCTACGAGGGGGAAGGTGACTTTCTCGGATGAATCGATACTGTTCTCCGCTGTGCTGCTGTGCTGAGCACTGGCTACCATTGTAGATCTGCTTCAGATGGCTGAAATCCACTGTGTGTGTGTCAGTGGGGTAGATTTAGCGGCAATCCTTACTCCATTATGGGTTAATAGGAAAAAAGCACGCACTGATGAAAAGTGCTGAATATATCACATTACATTTTTTTCTCCTTTGACGTACAGTTATAGGGGCATGTGTATCTCGGGGTCCTCTGTCTGATAAAGATTAAGTGTGTGTGTGTGTGTGTGTGTGTGTGTGTGTGTGTTTTAATTCATTGCAATATCTATCTTCTTTTTACTTATTCAGTGAGTTAATGCAATTAGCCAGCAAGTGTTTGTGTTGGCCAGCTTTCCAAGGATCTTTCTTATTTCGGTGTGTTCAAATTGTGCTCTGGCAATAAATAGCTTGAGAGGCACTGGTTTATGTTTTGTTTATATATTTATGTATTGTTTATGTATTTATGTATTGTTTAAGTTTTGTTTATGTATTGTTTATACACTATGAATTAAGTCCTGTCTAATGCCTTCACCTAATGTCTTTTTCTCTTAAAGTGATGTGTTTCGGCATGGCACGTTCAAACTTCCCTGTACCACAGAGAAAGTGCAAGGGGGGAGGGGTATTTCTTGGTAAGTAACAAACCAAAGGGGTTTTGCAACATACATCTGTCTAACTTTAGTCATTCTGCACAGTTTACCAAAAGAATTTCCGAAGCTCAGTTGCTTGCTAGCATATGTTGGTGTGTTTGGCGCTGTAATAGCAAGTAGCTTTAAAAGCGACACCGTTTAAAAAAGGGAAATTACATATTAATTTGTGAGGTTCCAGTTTGGCTATGTGTCACACCTGCATCAAAAAGTATTTGCAAAAAATTCTTGGTTCATCACCACGTGAAAACAACAAGTGCCAGAAAGTCGAGACAATCACACAAACCTTTCCTGTGAAGGAAGCTTCCTTTACTGTGGTTCCTTTCAGTATCTCATTCAACCTCATTGAGGTCGTCAAAAACAGAGAATTCTTGAGTTAACAGTTCCCCAATAGTCAGATCATGGTGTTTTTTTAAGGCTGCTTGAAAACTTTATTAATTCATCTTCGTCTTCAATTTCACAGAAAAGATTAAATGAACATATTTATTTAAGTTTTTCATTGATACATTTATGCTCACTCTCTCATCAAATGAATAGACCAAGGTC
>CABFOQ010032680.1:0-11095 GCA_900660455.1 Gephyroberyx darwinii
AGGAGGATCGGATATCGTTAACCTTCTTGTCAAAGAAGTTGGCGAAATCGTCAGGGAGGAGGTGGGAGCAGGGGGTGGGGGATGGAGGAAGGAAGAAAAAGTTTCATTTTTTAGGGTTGGAAGCAGAAGTTTGCAGCAGAAGAAAGTAGCTTTAGCAGCAGATAGAGAGGAGGAAAAAGTGGAGAGGAGAGGTTGGAAGGTAAGAACGTCCTCCGGGAGTTTGCCATTTCTCCATTTGCGCTCAGCCACTCTCAGGCTCCGTCTCTCAGTACGCACTGAGTCCGGCAGCCAAGGGGCAGGTGGAGTTTGGCGTGCAGGCCTGGAGGTGAGGGGACAGAGAGGACAGAGTAGAGAGAAGAAGATCACTGGCAGTATCGGGAGATAGAAGAGAGAAGGATTCGGGGCAGGGAGAGCAGAGAGAACAGAAGAGGAAGAAGCGATATAGATTATACAGTAGCATATTAGAAAATAAATTATAACTAACTACTTTTAAACACAAAACTAAAAAATTACATTTTATTTAGGCCTTTTCAACCAGAGGAGGTTGGTCCAAATTTCCTTTTTTTTCACGCAGTAGCTAGCTACTTGCGTTAGCCAACGCAACAGTTAGCTTGCTGCAGCAGCCCTGAAGGACTGTTAAGCTAACGACGAGAATGGATTTGGAGGAGAGTGGTGCTGCTGCAATTAATGGCAGCATGAGTGAGGGGGTCACAGAGAGGCATGGACGCAGATGCGGAGAGTGGGATGGGGAAGAACATCTTGTGGATTATTTGTTGTCACAGCCATTCCACAGTTTGGATGGAACAACAGGCTTCACAGCAGCTATGAAGATAATCTCCCAACATGTAAAGTGAGTGGAACCCTCCCACAGGCAGAAGAACTCATAACATATCATAGCTTTGTTTTTAATAATTCCAGATTTTCATGGTTTTTGTTTTTCCTTTTTAAAATCAGAGGGTGTGTAAAATTCCCACTGTAACTGGGTGCTGCGTCACCCCTCGTTGGACTGACAGGCTTCTAGTGACACATCCGCACACACGAGGTTCATTCCCATCCAGAGGCCGCCGTGATTAGATGTGTCTTTCCCTCTCGTTCACCTGGCCCCTTTTTTATATTCATCCTTTGTGTTGTAATATGATATAAAATATATTTGTTAGGTTGCTAGTTGGATTATTGCTACATTTGAACATAATTTCAACATAAGTAGAGATAAGTAGCCAACTACTGTAAAATAACATGACGCCGTGGGTTGGTTTTCCTCCTGTCCGCCCCAATTTTTTGAGTCACCAGCCACCACTGCAGTGAACCCAAATAATACAAAACATTCCCAACTTTATTGTAATTATTCCAGCACAGTGCATTTGCGTACGTCACATGAAGCACAAGAATGAATGGATGTGTGCCACAAAACGTACTTTGGACAAAAAACAACAAAGGCACTGTTTCTATGTGCTACTAGCATTAGACATGTCCAAAACATGCATGCCTCCTTACAGTTGCACAGCCTCTCACTCACTCAATTTGATCAGACACAGTCAGCACGATTTAACAATAAGTCTACATGTCAGGCACATCAAGTTGAAACAAACCTCATCTCACATCCACAATATATTATCCCATTATTAACAATTATTCACCTTCAGGCACTCTCAAATAGTGGCTTTGGTAGGAACTGAACAGTGAACATCAGTTGTATGAGTCTACGCCAATGTAACATATGTAGCGTCAGTGGTGACGCCGCAGTTGTTATCCTTCATAGACATGAGGATGTAGCCATCGTTGCCCCAGTAGGTGGACCACGAGTTCTTCACCAACCAGTATGGCTCCCCCTTCAGGGTGCCGTAGCCTACTGCTAGCACAGCATGATCCAAGAATTCAGCGGTGTTACCTGGAAAACATAAGGACCAGTCTGTGTCACGGGCAGAGTTACTTTGTTAGTTTTATAGTGTGTGGCTGTGCGGGGAAAACTCACCACAAGCAGGTTCATAGTAGACACCATGGCTGTAGAAGACAAACGATCTATGCGAAGCATCAATGCTGATTGCTGCTGGTCCGTTTTTAAATAGGGCCAACTTGAGAGCCTCTGCGTCACCTGATGTCACATTGGTGTAGCTCTGAACACGTGCGGTCAGCTGGGATGTGTTCAGATGGCACAGTCCATTCTGTATAGACAGGGACATCAATTTAAAACACATAGGCCAAACGAACGCAAGAATGTGTAGAAGTCAGGTGAAAAGACTAGTTCTCATGAAACACACATCTTATGTTTCTTAGGCATTCCCTTAATCAAGGGGCATCAATGCCACAATATCAGTCACAGATATGCACATTATAGCAAGGGAAGATGTGTCAAAGGTACTGTGCTAATGCATCTGTGTGCACTTGGCCAATCAAGGACTTGTTACCTACTGGACTCTAAAAAGCACCATAATTGTTTAACGCAGTCCCATCAACCATGTTGGACAGGTAACTAGTCAAGCTGGTGGAGCTCCTATTTTGAAGTGAAACTGATTGTTCCTCTGCAAGCATCTCACCATTCCCAAGTAAGCTCCATAGGTTTCCGTTGTGGCAATGCCACCGTGTTTCATGATCCACTCATAGGCTCTCCAGTCCTCTCCTCCATCACAGCCATTGTTGCCGAAACCCCAGGAACAGTCCACAAGCATCTGCTGAGACAGGACCTGCAGGGAGCCTGTCTGAAAGAGGAAGACCACACCACAAGATTGATAACCTGTCGTGCACAGCAAGAGCTACACAGTCTAAAACTCTAATAACCAAATACTGAGGATTTTACCATCCCAGGCAACTTATGACAATAAACTTGCTTTCCTCCATCCATAAAACCCCTCCCTTTGCGTTACAACATAGGAAGACATCCACCACCCCCTGCCCACCACCAAACACAAATACATCCCTTTGTGGCTCTGCACGTCCTTCTGAATTCAGAACGAACACAAAACACCTCAAACATTTTTCCACCTCAACACTTCTCACAGCAGTGGGTCAGGCCACCACATTACAGGCTCTCGTTGTTGCCCACCAAATAAGTAACTACTGGCATGCAGTGAGACAAAATTATTGTGTATGTTTGTGGGGATGTGTGTGCGAGAGAAGGGCCAGAGTATCTGGTCACTTCACTGGGGAGCCATCAAACCCCATAAACGTGTCCAAGACTTGACAAGTCGCTTGGCAACATGGGGAAAGGAATGTCTTTGAGCTTGGCGTCTATGAGATGGAGGCAGGCCAAAGTCTAACTGAAATTCAAATGAATTAAAACAGATGAAGTGTCATGTTGAACATCTGTGGCTTCAAATACTGATGCCAGTTGAAAGCATTGGAATGGGGCCAGTGGCTGTGTGGTGAAATGCACATTATGTTGCATTTTTCTTTTCACCTTCAGGAAGAGAGCGCCCTCTATTGCTCCAGTGGTGGCAAAGCTCCAGCAGGAGCCACAGATGGCCTGGTCCTTCACTGGGGTCACAGCACCTGCAAAACAATTGTAACCGGGTCAAGCTACCCCTGTCCTAGGACTTGTATTAAGGACTTTTGACTTCCTGTGCTTGATCCCTTAAGCAATCAGACTTGCCTCCTGCCTGGATTGATTTCACCTGTGTCTGCTACCATAAAAAGGCCTTGAGGCAGCATTGTGGGAGATTTTGGGTGGGGCAGGAATGCTGGGACACCATCACACCACCATGGGGTGATGTTGAGATTTTTAGAAACGCCTAGTATTAATGTTTTATGGAGATGAGAAGTTGGTCATTTCATGTCTGTGTGCCTCAGCAGGTAAATTTGGTGGCGTCCTGGAGCTGGTTTTATTGTTTAAATGTGTCTGTATTTACCTGTGTTGGGTGGGCTAGGGCTGGTTTTAGGCGTTCTTATTGTCACTTTTCTTATTGGATAGTGGTTTTAAGCAAGATTGTACATTCAGTTTTCCTTATGTGTGCTGTGTTGGTTTTAGTGTCTTTTTAGACTCTTTGGTAGTGGTGGGTTTTAATCACGTGCTGTCGCTTTTAAAACTGCAATGTATTGGTTCACTACTCCATCTTAGTCTCTTTTAGAACCATTGCCTGCCAGACCACTAATGGTGTAAGGTCTATGCATTTTAATAAACTAATGACATGTTTATTTGGCCTCCTTGCTTTTATCCAGTTGCCCCATCAAAGAACCTGTGCTTTTAGTATCTGATTTTATACCAGAGGACCATACCTCTTTTTTTTAGAAAAAAAAAAAGTGGCGTAGTCACACAATATTACAGGACAGTTCAACTGGTGAGATAAACAGACATCCTTCAACACAGAGCAGATGCAAGAACCCCAGGATGCAAGAGCCCTGCCAGAGGGATGCATCTTTTCTCTGGTAAGCACTTTGAAGCCTGTATGCTCACCGTAAAGCCTCCAGTCGTGGGACTCTGGTACCTGCACCCCTTCATAAAGGTTTGCAGGGAATGGCAGCCCTTTGTTTGGGGTCTTGCCTCGTCTCCTTCCCCTCATGTGAGCCAGCTCTGACATGGTGCGATCTGACAGAGAGTTGAGAGCCAGAGAGAAGGACAGACCTGCTCTATTCTTAGAGTGGATATATCTGGTGGAGGGGAAACCACAGATTCACCAAAATGTTTCAAACACATTGAAATACAAATTTCTAGATTGTCTACACGAATTGTCAAAATAGTTGCTGGCACCACCCGTTTGGTGTAACTAATAACTTCAACTACTTTTAAGACTCTTCACTCATTCACCATGGATGTTCAAATGAACCATGTTTAATCCATGTGTTCATTTGTATACAGTGGATTAAACATTGTTGTGTCCTTTAAGACACGGTTGTGAAGGTAACATTACAATGCCAACACCCATTTCAACACTGCACGTTCCTCTCACCGTAGGTTATGAACAAAAGCGTGCTCCCTCTTCTCGTGCTCCCTCTCATCACTGTACTGACGCTGGAACTTCTCCTTGAAGTGGCTGAATATGTGCTGCGCGTGGCCTGATGCTGAGGTGTGGATAAGGTCTTTCATCGGATTGGCCAACATGTGGTGCTCCACTCCTGGACCAGGAAATCCTCCACAGACCATCCCTATGGACATAAGGGAAATATGATGAGCGAGAACTTACAAAAAGTAATAAATTTTTTTGAATTATATGGATGTGGGCACTTGCAATCTGAATGCATGTCCTTACGGTAGAGCACAAACCTTCAGGCAGTGAGAAGACTTTGGGGTCAACGTGAGTGCTGAACTCTGTGTAGTCCACCAGGTATTTGTCATAGTGGGATCCCAGTAGTGTGTTGTAGCCCATCATTTCATAGTGGAGGGGAGTGGCAAGCTCTTCCTTGCCATCGGCACCACTCTCAGGTCGGGTCACCCACAGAGTGTATTTGTTCTTCTTGTAACCCACAGTGGTCACATTCTGCCAAACCTCACACAGGGAACCTCTATAGTACTCCATTCTTAGAAACTAGGGGGAAAAACAGAACAGCAACTTGATTGATGAACTAAGAGTGGAACAGATAAAATATTGCGATTTTAATAGTGTTCCTGTGGGGTATGCGTATACAAGTAGTACCACATCTGTGGTAGTACTGTATTGATGTTAAAATGCTACATGTAGCATCTTTTAAAAAAAAAAGAAAAAAGAAAAAAAGAAACACACACAACCACACACCTGGAATTCCTCAACGTTGGGCAGCGATGCCTGAGGTTTGATCGGTTCATCTTTTGTTCCATTGACCAGGAAGCACTTCATCACATTCAGCTCTACCTCTGTGGTCTCCGGTGTGATTTGATAGGAGGAGCCCCATTGCTGCTCTGCCCCCAACTGGTATGTCGACACTTGGCCTGTTCATGATCAAGGTAACATGTTAAGGTTGGACATCATTAGCTGTATGTCGCTACATGTTTCTGTCCATGTTCTTCCATCCATAATGTGAATAGCTAAACCCAGCTGTCTTGAACATTTAATTATACTTACTGTGGTTTAGTTAGGAACGCTTGTATTATCCTCGACACTGTGCATTTGTCATATTCTCATGTATAGCTTTCTCTGCTGCTGCAACAACCCAATTTCCCCCATAGGGATCATTAAAGTTTAATCTCGTTAAGCCTTTAAGCCGTTACTTAGCAATACTTTTAATCATAACTGCCTTGTTAGGGTTGGGAAATTTCATTTCAGCAAAGTAAGTTTAGACTGTGTACTATCAGAGTCTATCAGTAAGTTTGGGATTCAAAACAAAATATCTTAAAGGGCAACAAGTAAAATTCACATAGGTTTGCAACATGAGTCTACAGAATAGGCTCTCCTACAATTCATTTTCACTTTGTTGTTTAAGCGCTGATGTTACGCTCCAGTCCCTTTGGTCTGACACAACAGGCTCTGGGTTTCAGATCACTCAATCATAAAACTGGAAGGGAAAAAAATAAATGCAGACTCAGGGTTCAGAGCACGGGTCAAGAGGTTTCTTACCATGGTAATAGTCTATTCGACTGGACTTCCCCACCAGGTTTAACCAGGCCTCAAATGGCTCTTTGATCTCAGCATAGGGCAGGGAGATCACGCCTGCAATGTAAATATAAAATGCTCTTGTAACAAGGCTAAATTCATAGCACCAAGCATGTAATATATTATACTGTTTACCCCTCTGTATACTGTTTACCTTTGACATGGTAGGCCTTCCCAAAATCTGGATGTGAAGGGACTGCTCTTCCTTCTGTGGCTGAAGACAGACAAAGGGGGTGGAGAGGTGAGAGACAGAGGTGGAGCGTGGGGCATGCAGTCGGCGCAGTCGCCCCCGGGCCCACAAAGGTGGGGGGCCCCACTAGGGAGGTGCACCTCTATTGTAAAATTTCTCTGTAATATTTCCTTTTTGTATTAACCCCCTATAAATAATTTCTCTCAACTCAGACATGTTGTACTCAATGTGGACAGTTTTTTTACTGCCATCCAGCACCATCTGCAGAAGTGGAGGTGAATGAGTTTGCATATTGCCAGATCTCAGCTGTAGGTTGAAACATTGTGACTGCCAACACGTTTAGTGATCAAACAGGTCAAATTGCAACATATATGCACTGTACCGCCACCTAAATAGGTATACGAGTGTTTAAAAGGGCTGGGTGATATGGACAAAAATCATCATCAAGACAATTTGACCCATTAGTCACGATAACATTAAATACAATGACAATCAAATCTCTCAAATGTAAGGGCACCATTGCCATTAACCCTTTTGCCAGGGCCCACTCCAGAAATTTCGCCCCCTCTGTGCTGAAACCCTCCCTCCGCCCCTGGTCAGAGAGCGTTGCATGACTGCAAAAACCCCTTTGTTCCGTGATATGTGACAGACTGCACCGTCCGTTACATTTGCTTCCGATAAATGCAACCAAGCAAAACTCCATTCTTAGACTCGTGAGATAGTTAGACTTGTACCCCTGGTGATACAGATGATACGCCCTTCTTGGAAACATAATAGCTCTGATAACGTGAGTAAAGTTGATATTTTACTTAAATATGTGAAGCTTGTTGTAATATACGTATACCGAATTGAAGACTGGATCCTACTGATTTGTGAAAGACCATGACTCATATTCTAGGGAGGCATTTACCTACACCGATAAGCAAGGCAGCATTAAATAGCCAGACTTTGGTGTAACAGTTAGAGTTTGGCTGAAGCACCGTCTGTCAGTTATCGGTCTGTACATTCGTCTTTAAGTTCTGGCAACAGACACGTGATAACTACAATTGCCTAAATGTGAGACTGTTACGGGGAAGTTACTCAGTTTATGGATGTATCCCCTCACCAAAAAATGTTTGGTAATTTACAGTCGCGTCCTTTACATTTGGAAACACTAACTTGTACTTGCATTACCCATAACTGCTAGCTTGTGGCTAAATTGAACGTCCTTCCTTACCTATTACACTCCACAAAAGAACAGCCGCAGTGTACCAGCCCCGCATCGTTGCCGCTGTGCGTTATTTTGTTGAAATGCACGACCCAAGTCACACCGACAAACTCAGACAAGACAAACCGTCATTGCTCTCACCTGAGATATTAACAGGAAAAAAAACAAACCTATTGACTTAAATGGTTAACGAGATGAGTGACAGCTTCTCTCGACCAATAAAATTGTGGCGTAGACAGGTTTGCTTCAATCAGATGTAAGAGGTGGGTGTTATGCGCATCGAGATCATGTGATTTGTGTCATATGATTAATCAATTTCAATTTTTTTCCTCTTTTTGTAAATTTCAATCAGAAAATTGTTGCTTAAGCAATAAACCACCAGAGGCCGTCGTTTACAGTGATTTAAAAAAAAAAAAAAAAAAAAATCGAACTTCCGTTTGAAATCTTTCTCTGTGTTGGACTAAGGTACCCGCATTGTGTAGCCAATAAAAGCCTGAAATATTTATTTAGTTTGAATTTATTGTATATGTAATTATCTTGTGTTTGCTGTATATGCACTTTAACACGCTATATACTCATATATAGGTCAGTGTACATACTCCACCTTGTAAATTGTTACACATTCTTGGAATTAAAACAAACACTATTATAGTTTCATTAGTATATTATAAAATAAACACCTTTATAGTAAAATCCTCTTAACTGTTTTTTAAAATCACAGTGAATCATGGCCTCAAGTAGGTTATTGCTTTAATAAAAGTGCATTAACACACCATTGTAATGGGCTACAAAAGGAATGCAGATGGAGAAGATTTTTTATCTTTATTTTATGGAACAAATCCCATTCATATTTCCCGTAAGGATTTTTGACTACACACAAAATGGCAGAAATGTTAACTTAACTAATCAAAGCTCTTTGGTGAACAGAAAAGATACACCCAGTTATTAAGACAGGTGGTAGTGGTAGTAAAAATGTGGGCGCATGAAACTTTTTTTTGATCATGAGGGCAAAGATGTTTTTAGTGATTTTATTGCACTTTTAATGTGATTTGCCAACAGTACAAACTTTAAAAGTCACCAACATGTTTCTTGAAGAAATGCACACAAAACTGGACTCGGCACTAGATGTCAGCATCTCACAGAGCACGGTCATATGCTGCACACACCAATGTGACTTACTCTGCTCATACAGGGAATAGTGTGAATTTTTTTATTACACTTTCCCAAAATCTCGGCCTATACTATATGCTGACACAAATAGTAAAATAACTGGAAGCAACATAGTGGCAGCAGACTTTTAGGAACATGTTCAGTATTTTGTAGATACCATAATAACCCCTCTGGGAGATAGAGCGACATAAAGAAAGGAGCTGAGCTGTCCTGGAGTCACTCTCAGGGCACTAACTCAAGTCATGAGATAACACTGCAACAGCTGAACAGTCAGCAGGAAATAAAACAGTCAGTGTGTGTGTGTGTGTGTGTGTGTGCGTGCGTGTGCGTGTGTAACCTATGCTCAGTTACACAGTAACAGCTGAGAGAAAAAGAGGAAGAGAAAAACACTCCTCAGGAAAAGTGCAGAAGGACATTACCTAATGCTCATACCATGGGAGTTGTTCCTCTCTTGCAGAGATTGACAGCGGGGAAGTATTATCATATGTTAAAACCAGTTGAGGTTCACAAAATCATCCAGTATGACATAGTAACCACCTAAGAGTAACTCCCTAACAACAGGCTCTGTTGGAAAATCCCTGGCTTTAAAAGACCCAGTGATTTGGCTGTTACAAAGTCACCCTGGTGGCTTGTGCAGATTAAAGCGTTTAAGGCCATGCACGAAATCTTCCAAAGTCTTGCCAAATCAAATATTGAATTTGAGTGGAAAAAATGCTTTGTCAACTTGGCCCTAAAATCTTCAGTGCCCTAAATAACTTCAAAATCGCTTAGAGATCCAGAAATATCTTACTTGTTAACTCTATTGGTTTAACTATTAGCCAGTGATTTTGTTTACCTCCTCGAGTGCGTGAAGCAGATACCCCCACTGCGACTCCAGCTACTGTTACCCTCCTATTGCGTCAAAGGTTCACCATACAGAGCCAAGGAATGGCTCTGTATTGCTCCCATGCTCTCCCATTGCTGCTGACTGCCAAGCTGTAAATACACCAGCACACACACACTCAAATTAGGCAGAACATGTAGCTTATGGATAATAAAGGGATAATTCTACCAATTTCAAAAGGGAGTGTGATGAGCAATATTCAGATCCATAAAGCCAAGGGCTAACAGACATTGTAGAAGAATACATGGGTTGATTACTTGAAACCAAACACACAAACACAAAGTTTATTGCTCTGACAACGTGGACATTATTTTAAAACGGTAACCACAACTGTAACCACAAAACACTGTTCACATACAGGAGTATAAATATAGAATATCTGGACTACATGAGTATTTGAGTGTTTCTCAAAGACGCAAATATGAGACGCACACACTCAAAATCATTCACTCAAAGTCATTTACACGACACAGCAAGCAATCAATTAACCACGAGACAGAGGGCCCATTCACACGTTCACACATCTCAATGGAGGACGATTTGAGTGTCAAATTGAAATAACTGGTGGCGTCAGGTCAAGTCTTGAAGTCCTCTGCGCACCCCCGGTTCCTCCTTGTTTACCCTTGCGATCTGCACAACCTCCACTCCAACATCGGCTCCATATTGTCTGTTTGTAAAGTCATGTGTCTGACATTGGGGGGCGGGGCTACAAACAATCCAGTCTCAGACAGCGTCTACTTGTCCCGTCTCCATCTTGTAGAACTGCTGTGTAGATACTGTGAGAGCAACAAGAGAGGCGGCTGCTCCCTCATAACAGAGATTACCGATCGTCTCATTTCGTCATTTGAAGGTATCACAATTAATTTGACATTGATATATTGATGTTTATAAATGCAACACGTAGCTCCTTTCATGAGACATCAGTAGGCTAAAACCAATGTTTCGTCAGCATGTTGACACGTCATGTCAGGTTGGTATTAGAATTCCAATGTCTCAATAAAAAGTATTCTTCTTTTGTCAGAGCTGTGAGTGTACAGCCAGCTTCAACCTGCACCATCCATATTCCTCCCTGCTCCCCAGGAGTGCTGCCAGTGAGTCCAGGCTGGGGCTTGAAGCAGGGCACAGGGGGGTGGTAGAGGTCCGTTAGA